>VZTH01007432.1:27796-57820 GCA_013397815.1 Aleadryas rufinucha | reverse complement strand
CCGGGTCTTTTTGTCTCCCTTAACTACTTGCCAATCGCTCCCCCTCAGCGATGCGTACGGGGAAAATTCTTTAAGAGAAAAAGAAAATAAAAGGAGAGCTCCTAAAACCCCAACAACGTCCTAGGTTTGTAATAACCGAGGAAATTTTCCACGGATCGTAAGCGATTACCGGTAATTTTTTCTCCGCAACCGTTACCGAACTGTGTTTCTATTGAAGGGTTCGACGCATCCCTTCGGGGGCCGGGGGTTTGGCCGGGTTCTTTATGGCTAATCCTGACGGACCCAGACCGAATCTGAGCGTTCCCGTCGCTGGTCCACCCGGAATTTCGGTGAAATGTTGATATAGTTTATAAATACTCCCTTTGCCTGCTACTCGGTCTTTCCCTGTCCACCCGGGGAGCGGATTTACTCCGTCCTTTGTTCCCGACCGCAGCTCTCCGGCCCAAATGCTAGTTCTCGCAGACACGATCTAAGCAGAAAATTGCTACAAGTGTTTGCTTTTAAAGTAAAATTCTTATTATATTTGGCTGTACGATTAAAGTAAATGCGTGGATTGGTGGTCGTCGGGGGAAAGCTTTTCAGAGGAGAAAATATCCGTTTCGGTGGCACAGATCCCATCTTGACAATGTCGCGTTCTCTTGGGTTTGGGAATCCTGCCCATGTAAGAGATCTGAAAATCGGTGTTTTGCAGTTTGACATTTTGGAACTTGACACTCCGGTATTCTGAAATAGAATCATTTTGGTATTTCTGGACTTGCTGTTCCGGTATTTTGGAATTTGGCTTAGGTTAAAATTCTGGTGTTTTCCATCGGAGATTTTTGAAACCTGGTTTTCGTTGGTATTTTGCAATTTGGTTTTCTATTATTTTGAAACTAGGTTATTCTGGTATTTCGGAACTGAGTTACTTTGGTATGAGACCGCAGCTGCCGATGCAGCCTGGAACAGTGCCGCTAAGGCAGACTGGCCAAAAATCTCAGACGCGTGAGGCAGACGCACGCGTGCTGTGCTCGAAAAGAGGCGCGTGTGAGGGGCGCTAGGTCGGTAAGCACGGACGTTCGAGACCCAGGTGACGGCACCCGAAGCCCCTAATACTTGGCTACGCGGGCAAAAAGAGCTACGATGATACAAAGACGCGAGGAAGGCCTGTGACGCGGCAGACGGATGTTTAGCAGCACGCCGGCCACCTGCCGATCCTCTCCAGCACGCGCGCCGCCGCCCCCGGCATCCCCGGCGCTTCCGCACACGCGCGTTCCGAGACCGGACGCGCTGTGACGCCACTGCCGGAAGCGCCTCCCTGCGATCGCTGCCTAAGGCTCTCGCGGGCGCTCCGTGCCGGTGCCGGCCATGAGCAAGCGCAAAGCTCCCCAGGAGAGCCCCAACGAGGGCATCACCGACTTCCTCACCGGTAGGTGTGTGCGCTCGGTCGGTTCCGTGGGTGGGAGGGGCCGCGGACCGGCTGCTCTCACCGCGGTTCTCCTGCAGAACTGGCCAACTACGAGCGCAACGTGAACCGGGCCATCCACAAGTACAACGCGTACAGGTACCGCCTCCCTCCCGCCGCGCCCCCGTCCCGGGGCCCGATCCGTTCGGGCACTGACCGGCACTGTTCCGCAGGAAAGCGGCCTCGGTCATTTCTCGGTATCCGAGCAAGATACGGAGCGGGGCTGAAGCCAAGAAGCTGGTAGGTGCTCGCGCCCGGGTTGCCGGCGGGAGGATCTGGGGCAGCCGGAGCGGGGACGAGGTGCCGGAGGTTCCTGGGAAGCGTGGGGGCAGCCGCGCTTCTGCCAGCGCCTCTTTCCGGTACCCGAGTCAGAGTTCGGGGACGGGGACGAGGTGTGGCCGCTGTGGGGGGTTTCAGAGCCGGAACTGGGCATCCCATCCGAGTCTCTGCCTGAAAAAATACCTTTCCCCTTGGCTCTGTTACTCCTTTGTTAATTCAGAGATCTCGAGCAGTAGGAATCAAAGCCTAGTTGAAAATGATTGCTTCGGAGAAACTCGCTATGGCCCTTGAATTACGGTGTTTATGCCGTTTGTATTGTACCCTTGGATTCTTGTGCTCTTTTACAGTCCAATATTTTGTCGTGGTCTTGGGTGCCCCATAGTTCTCTCTGGACTCTAAATTCTAGGGAGTTTTTCCTTGCTTCCCCCATATAATGACTTCAAGTGATTTTAAAGTTAACTTGTTTGTACTCACCCCCCACTATTTAGGATGGAGTAGGTGCTAAAATAGCTGAGAAGATAGATGAGTTCTTATCGACTGGAAAACTACGCAAATTGGAAAAGGTGGGTTTCTTTCCCTTGTTCCGTGCTTCTCGAGAGTTGCTTTTCTTGATAACTTGCAAAGTAGCCCGCTTGCTCTGCACGTTTCTGTTGTTGTCCCCGGAGAGTCTTAGGAATGGTGAACGCAGAGTCTACGGTAAGTAAAAATCGAGGACTGAGAAGCTCAGCCAAAGCTTCAAAACCGTCTATTTATGAAAATATGTTAGCTTACGTAATCAGCACGCGCAGGTCTTCTGTCAGAAGTGGAATTCTGTCTCCGGAAGGCTGTGGAGTTTTGTGCTTTAGGCCCGCCGTTCACCTTAGCGTGGATAGTCGGGCGGTTTTCAGGCTAGTTACGCGTGGCGTTATTGTGACATGCCATACTACCCTTGGTACTGTTTTGCAGTGACTTGTAGCGAATCTCCGAAGCAGAGCCTGACTGAGGTGTTTTGTCTTCTCGAGGCTTTTTTTTGGTTTTGTTTTGGTTTGGTTTTTTGCTTGTGTGTTTGTTTTTGTTTGTTTGTTTATTGCGAATGGAGCGAAGAAGGATTTGGGTTGCGTTGTTTTGTTTTTGTAGATTCGGCAAGATGATACGAGTGCTTCTATCAATCTCCTGACACGAGTCACTGGCATTGGGTAAAAGTTTCTTGGAGTGTTTTTTGGTTTTTTTTCCCCCCCAGTCCTGTTCATTTGATGGACTTACGAGCAGTAAGTAAGACTTACGAGCAAAAGTGAGAATCTGGCCTCGGGGCTTTTTTAAAAGGAGAAGCAGAGCCTTGAAGCAGGCGACAGAACAAAAACGAGCAAACGAAAAAGCCGATCGGCACTCTGCTGCGATGTTGTCGTGCGTTGGTATCGCTGTCTGAAGCGACGTTGCCCGTTCGGTGCGATTTATTTAATTTTTTACAGTTACGCATCACTGTGTAGTTATATCAGTGCTACAAAATGTGCAGGCCAAGCTTTGGATCTTTGCTGACCGAAAGCATAAACTGAAAATGAGTACGCTGAAAAGATGCAAGCGTCACAAGCAACCTCGGTCTCGGCCTTTAAGAACTTAGACGGTCGTAAAGAATTCTAATGTCCCGCTCGGTGTTGCAAGATTCTTACCGTTCCTGATGCCAGATTGCCTTGTCTCTTTGCAGTCCTGCTGCTGCTAGGAAGTTCGTTGAGGAAGGAATTAAGACTTTAGAAGGTAAGTGTAAATTTGGGGCCTCTGTTCACACTCCAGTGATTTTTTTTTTCTGTCAAGCTGCCTCTTCTACAGCGGTACTGCGGTGGCATACACGCCCTAGGCTTTGAGGAAGGTGCGTGAGACGCTGAAGCCGGGACGCGGGCTTAAGGCGTTGCGTACGTACGCAACGTAAAGGACACGTGGGTTACGCGGGAGATAACGAGGATTTTGGCTCTTCGGTGGTCTATTAAGTCTTTATCGGCGGTGCTCCGTGCATTTGTGGTCATCCTATCAGCTGTCGTGTAGATACCCTAACCCCTGGAGGTTGCGTTCCCTCCTTTGAGGTCGTATTCTCGTTACGTATTCTTTGCGCGCGTGATCTTTGCGTCGGTGGAAACTTACTGTACGATTTTTAGCCCTCGGTTAACTCTTTTGTTTGGGGTTTTTTTTCTAGATCTAAGAAAAATTGAGCACAAGCTGACCCATCACCAGCGAATTGGGTTGAGGTAAGCTTTCTTGGGTACAAGCGCTTGGCATTTTTAAAGACTCCTTCGGACGCCAGGACGTAACGTAAGGTTGCACAGGCCGAGTAAGGTTCTCTTCTCTCCGTGCTCTACGTGCTTTTCAGCGCTTATTGAGAGCTTTTGTTTCGTTGGGGTTGAAAGGCTTAGTCTCCGTTCAGAAGGAAGTTAATATCGAGTGATTTCCTCAGTTAGCTCACGGAGAATCACTTTAGCGAGGTCGTGGTGGTGTTTGTTCACAATCTGCGCAGAAGTGGACCGGGCTATTTTTTTATGCGCTGTGAACAAGGTAAGACCTTTGCGTGTCTGAACTTGAGAATGCTGTGCGGAACGTGTGTTTGTCTCTCAGCATTCATCAGCTAGAATGCTGCTTGTTGAGTGCGCCGGTTCCGGAAGAACCGTAGCCGTGTTTGTCAGAAGCCTCAAGAGAACCGAATGTGCCGAGTGGTGTTTCACCTGGCCTCTTTTTCTCCAGAGTCGAGCGGCATGCTGACAATCTGAATTTTACGGTGGAAGGCAAATATATCCGGAGCTGTATTTGAGTCGGGAGCTTCCATTTAGCTCTTTCCGACATAGGTCACCTCTGACCGCGCGTGAGGGACCCGTTCCTCCTGTTCCGCTCAGCTGGCGGGCTGAGTTTTGTCAGGAACCTTTTTTATTTTCGGGGGGGCTATGCAAATATTAAGCAATCGGTTATACGGTAATACTACTCCCACCTCACGGCAGCTCTTCGTATGCAGTGGAAATACCGAAGCCGTGTTCTGAGCATTGCCAAACACGCAGTTGTGAGTTTTTGCTGTTGCCTTGCAGGATGTTCGATGAGAGTCGGGAGTTTTTTGTGATGTGACGGTAGTGTAAGATGGTATTCTTTCCTCTGATACACATTTACTGGACTAAAATTTTAAGATGCTGCCCCTGCCACTCTTTGAGATACTTTTATTTTCATATTTGCAGGTATTTTGAAGATTTCGAGAAAAGAATCCCGAGGGAAGAAATGCTGCAAATGCAGGTAAGAATTTCTTTGTTAAGAATGTGAGGTACTGATGGCCGATGAATGACTGACACCTCTAAACACGCTTCTTTCCCTTTTAACGTAGGAAATTGTGCTGCAGGAGATAAAGAAGCTGGACCCCAACTATATCGCTACAGTCTGCGGCAGTTTTAGGCGAGGTCGGTGTACCCCGTGACTTCGTTATCTTTATTTTGGGATAATAAGCAAGACAAATTACTATGTATGTTGCTCTTCTTGAGAGAGTCTATGCTGGAACCTGGCCTTTCCCGTTAGTATTATCTTGACTAGCTAGTTCGGTGACGAGACGCAGGCATAAATCCTTGCTTCTCCACCCTTCCCCCGTAAAGAGTAGCGTGCTGTAACGTGAATTGTTTGCTTTGCTTTTACATTAGCGACATTTGCGCTTCATTGCTATAGAGTACAGCGAGAAAGTCTTGGATGTTTTTTAGGTATGAGGAATATAAACTTTTTGATGAAAGAACGAGATTCTTTTACTTTAAGATTTTTTTTTTTTTACTATCATCTTGAAGAGTAACCGTTTTCTGCTAGAAAAACATGTTTACAAGAAGAGGTAAGAGGGATGTTCATCAACATTAGTATACTTTGCCACACACAGAAGGATGTTTCTTTGCTTCTTTCTTGCCTAGGTGCAGAGTCGAGCGGCGATATGGATGTTCTCTTAACCCATCCCAGTTTCACATCTGAGTCATCTAAACAGGTGCGTTTCTCAGAAGCCACGGATCCGTACCGTACGTTGCACGTAGTGTCGGACTCGGTATTGCGGCTTTCTGTGGTATTGTATTTACCGTAATGTTAAACTCTTCTCTTGCGTCACCGTGTTTATTTGGAGGAGTTACAATTACTTCTCAAGTCCACGTATTATGTTGTGTTTCTGTTGCAGAACTAGTCGATATGCTCGTTTTTACCCTTCGGTCCTTCCTCTTCCTGTCACGCGCATTCCCCCGCCCCCTTGAATTCAAGTGCTTTTATAGTGCAGAACTGTAAAGCTAGCTGGATTAAAGGTAGACTGAGTATCTCTTTATGTAGCCATAATCGTTTAGATGACAGGAAACTGTCCTGCTGCCCTTGTAATCTTCTGAGACTAACTCTGAAGTGGTGTTAATGACAGTGGTTTTTTTTCTTGTGTCGCTCTTATAGATTCATTGTTTAAAAGCTGAATTAGATTTGTCATTTCTAACTAAAGGCGATCTCCCGTGGGGGTATTGGTGGAAATTGTTTTTATGTTGCACAACTGTAATTTTACTAGCTTTTTCCCAGTATTATTGTTACGGTTTTTTCCGTTTGGGTCAAATTTCGTGTAGAACAGTACGTATAATTATGATGATGTCCTGTACTTCTGTGAGCCTCTGTCTAGCAAATAGGTAAGATATTCTTGTTATTTGTGAAGTAATTTCTTCTTCTTTGTTATCATTGTTCCTAGTCAAAACTTCTGCGTCAGGTTGTGGAACAACTGGAAAAAGTCCACTTTGTCACAGATATGCTGTCTAAAGGTGACACAAAATTCATGGTAAGAGCTTTTTTGGTGGTGAAGGATGTCGTGGGGGGATTACTTTTCCTGACGGAAGCTAGGATGAACGCAAGATATATTGCTTGGACTGCTGGAATTGGGGGTGGGGTGGTGTGTGTTCGTTTTGGGTTTTTTTTAGTTCTCCCCCTTGCACCTCGTAAGAACTTCCTGCAGTTAACTCTTAGGGAATACCTTATGGTAAGATTTCAGTATTAGAAAGTGTACAGATGTTTGTGTAGTTCTGAACCGCGCTGACATAACTTTCATCGTATGCGGTCAACTGTGTTTATATTGCGGGATGTCTCCTGGAAGCTCGGCACAACGTCGCTTCTTCAGTTGCACCGGTGACCGCTTCCGTAACCGTGTCCTTAGGATCTTGGAAACATTTAGCTTTGACCGCGGAGCTATTTTTACCCGATTTTGTCTAATACGCGATGCGCTTTTGTCTCCTTTTGTGTCAGTTTTGCTGCGGAACGGATTTAACAGATGAGCTGCTAGGCTTAGGATATAGTAGGGTTTATGTGGGATGCCTAAAGCAAGTGATGAATTACGAGAATGTTCATTTTCTTAGATCCCATGCTGACAGTGCAGGGCTTTTTTTCTTTTCTTAACCCGCCGATACTTGTACGTACTGAAAAGCCTCATAATAATGAACACAGGGAAATGAGGAACCCTGCGATCCTTCCTGGTGCAATAAAAATTTAAGAAGCGGTTATGTGCTACATTGAACAACGGTTCTCGTAGTAGTGTAAAATAGGGATTCATCGTATCCCGATATCTGGCTGTTCTAGTAAAATATTTATTCAGTTTAGCAGGGATTTGTCTTTGCTTTTCAGGACGACTGAGGATTATTTAGAGGTTGTTTGGGGATGGGGAGGTAAAGATGGTTCTCAAATCTGTTTAATTTCATTTGAATTTCTCGCTCGCCTTCCTCGCAGGGTGTCTGTCAGCTGCCAGATAAAGAAGATGGAACAGCCTATCCGCACAGGAGAATTGATATCCGGTACACGCGTCAAAAACCCCCACCCAAGCCCCTGGTTTAGCTGTCTGTTACAGAGTAGGCGTTTGCGTCAATTTTTGCGTTCGAATCTCTGCTTCCGTGTTCAGAACGTGCCGTTTACCGGGTTTCTAATGCCTTTGCGGTGTGGCAGCCACTGGACAACTGCCAAGTAACTACAACAGGTTGTTAGCGGTAGCGCTGTGTTTCAAATCGCGGTACTCTGTTCAGATTCAGAATTGTGTCCTATTTTTCATCCTGCTTTGACACGGCTTCTTGGCAGGAGTGCGAGCACCGTAACCAGATAGCGGCCGAACACCTGTAACTTCTGGGTAAGGGTAGATGTGCTGAACCTTTCTTTGCTGTGCAGTTCCTTTCACTCTTGCGTCTGGCTTGTGGGAAAATTAAATGTACAGAGTTGCAGGATGTATACACGTAAATACAAAGTAAGCCTACGAGTGTCCGAATGACTGAATTCCAAATGGCTGGTAACTTCTTTGTTATATATTTGTTCTAAGTCTGCGCTTCTGTTTTTTGTTCTAGGCTTATCCCAAAAGATCAGTATTACTGTGGTGTACTCTATTTCACAGGAAGTGATATATTCAATAAGAACATGAGAACTCATGCTCTGGAAATGGGCTTCACAATCAATGAATATACCATACGTCGTCTGGGTGTTACTGGTCAGTCTGGGCCTTTGCACGGAGTATTCATTCTAGTTACGCATTTTGTGCGATCTCCTTCAATCGGTTGCAGTGTTTTGGAAGTACTTCTGCTAAATGCTAAGAGTTTGTGAAAATTTTCAGTGTCCTTTTTGGTACTGGGCACCATTACAGCAAGAAGGGGCAGCTCTGTGGCACAAAGTTACCTCTTTGGGCCGCCTAATCTACTTAAAGTCTCACTGATTTAAAGATTTTTTTGTGTAGTGCACAGCACGTACTTGGTTTCCTACTCTTTTCGCGGGGCATGTCATGTCCTTCAGTTGCTTTGTTTTGGAGGAGAGGTGACTCTATATACCCACACACAATTATAAATTTGTTTAACTGCATACCCATGTGGCCCAAAAGTTAATTCATTACCTTATTTCCTTTGATACTAATAAGAATCGTTATGTAAACGCTATGAAAAGTTCACAGAGGGTGGGGAGGTCGTTCTGTGTGGGTTTTTTAGGTCTTTTACCTACAGCAGTTTTGTCTTAATCTTGCAGTGCGTTTGGCATTTCTGAATGGTACACGCTTTCCACCTTTCAAATGGCCTGTGTAATTTGCTTGCAGGAGTTGCTGGAGAGGCCCTGCCAGTAGAATGTGAAAAAGACATCTTTGACTATATCCAGTGGAAATACCGAGAGCCAAAGGATCGGAGTGAATAACTAACTGCTTGTCTAGGTTTGTAGCCTAGAGAGATGTTTTCATAGCTTCTTACGAACACGTGAAAGTGCATAGTCTTACTTTGGAGGATGTTACTGGAAAAACTCTGCATTACTGATGTTTAAAGCAAGTCCATGGCACTCGTACAGAATGTGTAGTGAAGATAAATCCTATGAGATTTCATTTTTGTATAGTCACAGAATAATTTGGGTTGGTAGGGACCCCTAAATGTCATGTAGTCCAGTCCCCCTGCCGTAAGCTGGGCCGCTTTTGACTAGATAAGATTGCTTAGAGCCCAGTCCAATCTGACCTCGAATGTTTCCAGGGATGGGGCATCCAGCATCTCTCTTTGTATCTTATATATTTGTAGATACCAGAATGAAAAAGCAGGCTATATATATATATCATGAAGTACTCCTAAAGAGTACCATTTTCAGCTGCCGTCTGTATCTCCTCATACCTGTGTTAAGTGTCTCGGTGCAGTGCCGAAGCTCGTGATGAGTCGTTTCTGTGTACTTACTTCTAAAACCTTTCAATACGGGTTATATGCTAAGGTGGCCGTTCTCCTGTTGCACGTGACCTATGAATTTTGTTACTAGATACGTTGTAGTGCTATTGATTGCTGTGCTCTGTGTTTTGTTCGGCTCGGTCTGATTAACTGATGCACTGCTACCGCTCCTGTTGATTCAATCTGCCCTTTTTAATATGCAAACCTGTCAAATCTTATTTTATACGTCCCCTTTAATTGTTGGGAAAGGCAATGGGTATTTTGGATGTGAGAAGAGGTCTCTTTGAGAATGCATTACTAATTGTATTTGAGACAGGGATTCTGTTGGTCAACTTAAAACTTTTCGAAGTAGTAAACTAGCTTCCACGTGTTACAGAGCAGGAGCATGGAAGGTATTGCTGCTACTGTGTTTGAATACCTTGTAGCAGTAAGGCAGCCCTATCACAGAACTGCAGGCTTGAGAAGATGAGACTATTTTGTGCATGGTCAAATTGACTATTGCTAACTATATAACGCTTCTCTTGGTTTCTTAATGGTTAGATTCTCTGTCGGCATCTGTGAGGGCAGAGAGGATCATGTAGTGGCAGACTACTTAACCTGACCTGAATCATGAAACAGACATAAAACTATTTCTTATTTTTATCTGACTGAACCCTGCAGAGCAACTACATTTTTGGCTTGTTCTTATACAAGCAGAGTTGATCAATTTTAGTAATGGAGATTATAGGCTGATGCTCTTACTTTTCCCTATATTTTCTTCGATTTTTCTTGTTGGGAATCTTAATTATTTTCTGGGAATGTTCCCCAGTGTTAACGCATGCAGTAGTATGTAAGGTAACTAGAAGTTAAGTTGCTACTATGTCGAGTATTTTGATGCCTCATTGTAAAAATATATATAGCTGATGTATTTAGTATTTTCTTCAGTAATCGGTAGGAATAAACAAATTCAATATTCCATCATGAATGTGTAATGGTGTTTGATTATTATTTTATTAGCTGTAATTTTAGGAGATCAAAAAGCAGTAACACACGTTTACCACGTTTACAAACGTTTCCTGGGCAGCACAGAGCATTGCACTGATGCATTCTCCATCATCTTCAACAGGTAGCCCAGAAGACTACTTTGTCTTGGGCCTTGAGACAGAATTTGTTGGCTTTGCAGCCTCTCTCCGTAATACTGTGAATTCTTCTACATGCAAAAAAAAAAAAAAAAAAAAGGCTTCTTCAGAGTGCTTGCTTGTTTTTTGTGAACTGTATAAATACACAATGTGTCTTTTTTTTCCTCTCCTTTCTCTCCCCACTCCCTATATATCAGTTGACTGGCTTTTCTTCTGGACTGCTTTACTAGACTGCAAGATGTCTGGTAGTCACGGGAGGCAATAGCTGTGAACCTTGTTGCTTATCGCAGGGAATCTGTGTAATTGGGCGTGTGCTATACTCTTGTTTGGGCGCATAGACAACCTTATTTATGTGCAGAATAACAGTTGGGCTTTGTCAACGGTACTGGCTGCGCCATTCTGTCGCTGTTCGGTTTTGTCGCAGTTGCCAAATACTGCTTCGAGCTTGGGTGGGCCTGTCTCCTTCCTTCGATTCAAGGCTATAGTGGCCCTTACTCTAAGGGTCTTTTCTGAGCAGTAGTTCAAAACGGGACTCACAATGAGTTAAGGATGTTTGTGGGAAAGGTAGGTGAAGGGTTTGAGAGGAGCTTTCGTAGTGCCCGCTGGAGTCTCGTACCGACTCTTGACAGGCTCGGTGAGGCAGGGCTGCCCTGCAGCTCCGCGGGCGCGGAGCCTGCGGCGCTGAATACCTCCGCAGGCCTCCTCCGTCCCTCCCAAGCACGACTTTGTACCGGCCGCCGAGACCCGGAGGTGGCTCCGGCTGCGGTGCCGCCTTTCGTCGCACCGGCAGGAGGCCTAGGCGCGCTCGTGGGCGGGCTCCCGCGACGCCTCCGTGCCTTGACCGCGCGCGGGGCGGAGCGGGGCCGCGCGGCGGCANGACCGAGTGTTCCCACGGCGCCGGCGTTTCGCCAGGGAGAGGAAGAGCCGCCGGAGCGCGCCCGCTCCGTTACCCGTTGCGTAACGCGGGCAGTGCCGGGGCGGGGGCGGCGCTCGCGCTCCCGGGGCCGCGCAGCCGCCGCCGCTCCGGCTCCGCCGCCAAAGGTGCGTGACGGTGGTCGTGGCCAAGGCCCCGCCGCATCCGTCAGGAAACGTGAAACGGGCCTCACGGTTATTGTTAGTTCTTGTGCAAGGTTGCGGGGTGGGGGGGGCCGGCTGTTTAGGCGGTTTTTTGTTTGAGTTTCTTTGTTTGTTTTTGGTTTTTTACACGTATTCCACGGACAGGTGCGTGTATTCTCTTGTGTTTCTTTTCTCGCTTCACGTTGTGTTTTGTCGGCTGTTGCCATTGCATCTGGTTGATTCAAATTTAATGTTAAGCGTTGTGAAATTCTGAGCTCGGTTCTTCTAGGCAATTCTGTTGTGCAAGTAGAGCTGTTTGTTGTTAGCAATGAATTTGCGTTTCAGTATGGGCTAACCTCGAGGATCTCTGGTTTTTAATACTGTTTAAATGCTTGCATAAAATTTAACATGCCCATTTAAACACATAGAATACAGAAAATATAGCTGCATAGTGTAAAGAGAGAAGACACGTTAGGAGAGTGAACGGGCTCGCAATTTTCAAGATGTCTCAATAGCTTTATTAAGATGAGGTGTAAACGTGACAGGTTGTCACCCAAAAAGGAGAGATTTAGGTTGAGAAGGTGCTGAACAGGATGGTAAGGTCCTCTTTTACTTCAGTGGTTTTCAGTGAAGCTGCTGTGGAGAGCCCCAAGGCTACTCAGCGCTGTTGTCATTCGTCTCTCTAAAGCCCGTACGGACCTGTGCAGGGAGGCAGAAAGACTTGAGAAACAGCTGGCAAAGCACAAAAGAGGTAGAGGAGTGGCACGTCTTCAGAAACTGGAGTGAGGGGTTATTATTTAAGCTCTTGTTTGATGTAAAATCTCTATGTAATTTGAAAGTTAGAGTAGACCGATCTCTTTCAAACTCTGAATCGGTCAGTCCCAACTCCCAGGGTGTGTCGTGGCTTACCACCAACCGTTAAGAAGCTTTCAGGTTACATGGTTTAGAGGCCAGCTACGTATCCATGATCGTGGAGCGTTCTGTAATGTTTCCGCGGGCTCCGGCTCCTCTAAACCCACAGGTATGTATAGAACCGTACAATATCCTGAATTGGAAGGGACCCACGAGGATCGTCGAGCCTGTGTACTGATAGCTATATAGTGCAGGTCAGTTATTAAGTCACTGAACAAAGAGCGTTGGTATACTGTGTGATGTAAATTGCCCGAGTGTTTCATTTTAGGAAGGACTAGCTGTCTGAAAGCGGGACGGTAGTGTCGCATTTGCGACAGGGAAACTGAGCGCACCGGTACGCGACTAAAATGGTGGAAGACGAGCGATAACTTTAGGACTTCCGCGTGTTTTGCTCGCATCGTTACTTTTTAGACGAGTCTTTCGGTCTGGTATAAACAAATGGGGGATCGGGGATTTCTGGTGTTGGACGTTGCAGAGAAGAATATGAACAAATGCGTCAGCGGTAGGAATGGCAAAGAATTGCACTTTTAAAATCAAATGAGAGGAGCATCTTTGATAGCTTTTCTCTTCTGGAGTAGGTGTGCCTTTACATTTATGCAAACTCATTTTAGAAGAGGAAGACTCATTTTCCACTGGGGAGGAGTTTTCCTACTTCTTTACTGTGGACTTTCGGATGCAAAATCCCCAAATGGTGGTAACTAACAAAATGTATCATCTAAGCTGTAATACTACGTGCCGGTCCTTTTGAGCTCTGTCCTCCAATGTAGTGGTAACAGTATTAGGAAATGTACCCATATTAGCAAATTTAGTTTTTGCTGCTCTCTGTGTGCAGTGCAGAAATACTCGCTGATGGCTACTGGACAGTGTACCGAGATCTCTTTTACATTTTTCACATCTGTGAAGAAGCTTTCTGTGAAGTCACAAGTGCAGATGGAAGTGAGACCCGTTTTCCTTTGGGATTGTTAAGTGCTGACGTCATTTGCCACTCGGGGTCCCTTTCAGAATGGGTCCTGTCACAAAAGCAATGTTTCCTCATTATCGGAACAGCAGTAAGGCTCCCGTGAGTTCTTTTTGCAACGTAAGGCTGTGAGGCCGGCATACGCAGTTGAATGCAATACCTGGGGTTCAGTGATTCTAAGTAATGGATTGGCTTTCGTCACTTCCTTGAATCGAAGCTTGTTTTTGACAGAGCGACAATGATGCAAGGGTGACTTTGATGAACATTCTTCAAAGATCTGACAGTTCTGTACTGGTGACGTACTCATAGACGTTTATAAATGCTTTGGATGTAGTTTAGATTTTATGCTGTTACAGCTAAAGTTCTTACAGCTTGACATATGTTTCAGATCCAATGGCTGTCCCACCGTCGTACAGTGACTTGGGAAAGTCTGCCAGGGATGTATTCAACAAGGGATATGGTAAGTAAGATGACGATGGTTTGATCACCTTTCGTATTTTTTTTCCTTAGGCATCTTGAAAATGCCAGTAAGAACATGAGTACCTCGCAGATTCCCTAACACCTTATGGCAGAAAATCAGCAGAGGCCTGGAGCATCTAGCCCCTTTTGATTCTCACCTTTGGATATGTGTTACGAAAGTACTGCAGTGGCAAAGAGTTTGAGGGGAAGGTTACAAGTTTGACCTTAAGATGCACTCCAGAATGGTCTCTGAAAAATGCTGCACCCTTTTTTTACTTTCTGATTTTTCTGTTTAGAAATCAGGGATGCTGATGTAGATTGCCATAAGAGACCATATGTGGCAATAAACAAGTTCCTGAGGCAGAGTGATCTTTAAGTTAATTGGAAGAGCCTATTGTTAAAGCTGGAGTGCAAATATTTTCACATTATTTGCATTTCTCCCTTTTCTGGAAACGGTACTAGGAAGCGTTGCTTTTTTAAAATCTGATTTTGTGCATAATAAAGATTTCATTTGTATCCCAAATCCATACGCTACGTAAAACTAAAATGCATTGTGGTCTGGTCTCTCCCACCCTGGAGTTCAGGCTTTGCTGAAATTCAACTCGGGTTCCCTGCTTTAGTGTCAGTTACTTCAAGCTTTTCTGCTTTGTACGAGGGCCAGGTATTTCCCTAGGTTCAGAGCGGACGGAAAAGGAAGAAAGCAATAGTACTTCTGTATGTGGCACTGATTGGAATAAGTTGAAACATATGTTTTTTGGAGTAGAGGAAAAGAAAAATTTCCTGCCCTGCAATCAGAAATACAAATGTAAACTAAGTAAATCAAAAGAGATGGTTAACTGCATTGATGGGTCCCAGACTGCAGGCAGCCATAGAAGGTGGAGATACTTGATGATTGGTGTCTGTTATGACTATAAATTATTAGGCCACTTACTTTGAGTTGTCAAAATTCCTTCAATCCTTCTTCTCGTAATCCTCGGTAAGATCGATGACTGTTTAAACACGAATATAGGCTGTTTCGGGTCGGTGTACCCTACCTGGCATACTTAGGGTATGTTGGAAATAAGCCTCGTTTGTATCTTGCAATGAAACGGGTGCTGTGTGCTATTTTATTTTCAGGATTTGGAATGGTCAAGTTAGAGTTGAAGACCAAGTCTTCCAGTGGGGTGGTAAGTACTGGGGGCTTTCAAGATCACCAGCATGGCAATGGAAGGACAATTTCCTGAACTGGTAACAAGTATTAACTTGCTAGCAGGTGTTGCTTCTCTGTTTCATTTCTCATTTTAAAACTCGTAGCTGACCGAGATATTTCTGCAATTGCACGTAGCTGATGTAGGAATACTTCTTTTCCTGTGGCGTGCAAGAATTTTCACACATCTTGTTGTTACTTTCCTCCCTGTTCCCATTGACACGTCCCAAACACGAGTTTCTTCACCTTACGTAGCTCTCATTTCTACTTACAAATGCAATTGAGTTTCCCTGCTGTCACTGGTTTTCGTAGGATTTTTAGTCCAGAGGGACTTTCATCCAAAAGGTCAAGGGGCAAATAAGCACCAGAGTTTAACTTAACTGCATTTTCACTCATTTCCACTGTGCTTAAAATTCAAGACTTACTTAAAACTGAAAACAGTCCTTCTGCGGTACCCTATACGTAGAATTTGAGATTTTAAGTAAGCTTTAGCATTCCAAATAACAAGAATATTCTGTGATCCCCATTTTAATGACGGAGAATTGGAGCTTCCTCGCAATTTCACGGGAGGGCTGGCAAAACCAGGAATGGGTGTCATAATTTTGATCTTTAACCACAGGCATATATTGTTTACTAGATAATATTTTTCTTACGCTGACTCTGAGTTCTCCACATCTTACCACTCAACGCTGTTCTGATTGGTAAGATGAGCTGCTTTTCAGGCTACTTCATAACCATATTTGCCTTAGCTCCCTCCTTTTCTTGCATTCTTATCATGCAAATGGTGTAAGCCCTTACTTTTGTATTACTCTATTCTGTCTCAGTTGAGCTTTTGATGATTACTTGCATTGTGCACCAGGAACGTGTGGGTACGAGGAACTGCGTGGTCTCCGTACTACGGCTGCCTCCGCTTACTGACATCTCTTGATAGGCGGTTTTCCTGGCCGGAAACTTTCCTGGCTGGAAGTTTTGATTCTCAAGTAATATACTAATAGTTAATTATGCTGTCTCCTGATTGTGATGGAACATGAACAACTGTATTAAGTTCTAAAATGGGCTTTTTCTTTTCCATGCAATTTTCATTGGATGTTTATCCAGTTGGTAAGAATAGTGACTGTTTTGACATGTTGGCTCTTTATTGCTTTGTCTGACAAGGCTTTCTGTGCTGCATACTGTCATTTGTAAATTGTTAAATTGGTTTTAGTTGTGTTATTATTCACGCTGTGCAGTTTGACCGTGTCCGTAGCTCTAAATCTGCTGTGTGATCCGTGTACGTAAAGCCATTTGCAATCTTTGTCCAACAATCCACAACAAGAACGCTGTAAAAACGGCGAGAGGGAAAACCAGATAGATACGGTATTGGTACAGTTGTCTCTTGCTTCGGGTTTTAAGCTTGTTGGTGTTTCTGATGAGGATTCTGATGCAACAAAATAGAGTTTTGGGGATGGAGATGAAGTTAGGAACAAAGTGCGAGATCTAATTCATACGTGGATACCAATAGTACCTCTGATTGTTCCGACACAAACGTTTGGGTGTTTTTCCTGTAGATTTAGAAAACAACAGTGATACCTTTAGACTTAGAAAACCACAACGATAGTGTCTGTTGATTATAATTGTTTCATAGATTGCAAGTGGTTTTGCCTACTAAGCGCATGGCATTCCTGTAGATGCCGGGCACCGTAAACTAGAAGGACAACGAGAAGCTAAGCTTAACTGCTGATGCAGACTGGCGTGTGACATGGAGCCAGAATGAGTTTGATTTTTCAGCTACAAAAAATTCAAGAAGCGACGGTTTGGTGAGATGTTCTGGTTTGCACAGATAAAGACTGGTGGCAGCAGACTTCTGACTCTGTGGCCTCCGCTTCCAGAAGCAGATTGAGTCCTCGATGCCTGACAGAATGCTTTGGCTTTTGATCATACGACAATGCAGGGTTTTCTATTTCCTTTGGCTTTGAGACGAGTGTTTACAATCTGTCCTTTGCTTGATCTGAGAAAGAAACCAAGCTTTTTTAATCAGTTACCTGCTCTAAGATTAGAATAAAGTTACTTCTCAATTCTGATGCAGGTTTGAGATGTCTTTACACTGAATTTGTGGAAGTGACCTTAGAACACTGTATAGCAATTATGTCTTAAAGGGTAGTCGTAACACATCCTGACTTCTGTCACATGTTTCTGTTATCTGGCTAGATGTGTTATAATAACTGCTGTGCTGTTGCAGTAGTGCATTAGCTTAAGTAAGTGTCCCCCCTGCCCCAGCGACGTCCCTCACCGCCCTAGACTGTGTGTAAGGAATGTGACCTGGCTCCCTAGCACTTCACAGCCATTTAAAGACATTTAAAGTCTTTGTATGCTTGTATGCTTTGCCAAGTCCAGAATTGTGAAAGTAATGTACACAGCACCCGGGAATACAAACCTGGAATGAGAAGGATCTTGAAAATCGGGGTTCCAAAGCTTGGATATGTTGGCAATGGATCCCGCCGTCTCTTAAGCACGGTATCTTTCAGCATTTAAACTTCAAGAGACACGTAACTTGGAAATGTAGCGACAGATTGTCATTCTTCAAGGGAAATATTTGAGAGATGAGGATAACAAATGAGAGCAGTTCTCAGATGCTTCTTACACACCTTGAGCTTACTACTGCGGCAATATGCCTGTTCACTGATTAATACTCAGATGTGCGTGAAACGCTGAGTAGACTACCTCTTGAGCTATTCCAGGAGAGATGTATATTGAGACTTCGCGTCCACTAAATAACAGGAAGCTCTGATGTGTGGAGGACTGGCCGAATAGCATGTTACAGAATACATGTTGTACAAAATTCAAAGTGCTTGGTTCCATTACACTACTCAGTGAAGGACCGGCCTGATGGAGAGATGTCAGGGTCCTGTGGGGGTCAGGTTACTTTCTGATAACTGTGAAGGAGGAAAGGTCTACAATTTGAAGGTGCCTTATGAAGGGTGAGTTAGCTTCTGAAGTGGAGTTACTGGCTGAGGTAATGAAAGAGAAGTTGTGGGGGACTGTACTAAAGTCATCACCACGGCACATGAAGAGTCTGAATGACAACAGCATAAATGGTAGGGGGAACCATAATGTAAGGAAGGGTGCAGTAGTCAGTGTGAAGAGCATCGGTTCTCCAAAAACCATTTTTACTGCTGAAACATGGGGGGAAAAAATAATTACAATGAAGAAACACACGAGATGTTTGGAGAAATGTGAGAAAAACCTCTTTTTTTCCTTTTTGCTATTCATCTAACAGTGTAACTTGAATGTAGGATTGCTTTTCCTAAGGGGGAGTGGAATTCCAGGACTGCAACAGGTGCTTTTTCATCCGCAACTGGGACAGTACTAGTAAGACGATAAAGGGAATTAGAAGAGATTGTGAAGAAAAATCCAGGAATATATACTTTGTATCCCAAGCAAGTATCTTTTTATATCTGGGTACGGATTCAAGGTAGAGAGCAAATTGTGGAATGTTGAAATAACTGCCGCTTTGGCAAAGAAAAAGAAGTCAGAAAAAGGATTTTTTGACAGATAAGCTAGGGGAAAAGTGCGGTAAAGTTAAGATTGCGGGGAGCAAGTAATCAAACCCCCATGATGAAAAGTAAATGAAGGTGTCAGGTCTTTGTGTAATAGGGCTTTTTCCAACCTAGGCAACTTCCAAGGCTCTGTCAGTACACCTCAATAAATGAAATATTCAGAACAGAGATGCCGGGAGTAGCATTTTGTGATGCAAAGGATATTATTTTAGGTGGGGATAAGGGAAGAGGAGGACGACGATTTTGAGGGTTCTGTCAAAAGGCCTAAGGGTGTGAGTGCTGGCACTTGACAAGTGGAACAACTGAGTGTAATTAAATATAAAGGGTGCTGAAACTCATGACCCTGTGATTAGCTCAGTCGATTAGAGCACGGTGCTAATAACGCCAAGGTCGCAGGTTCGATCTCCGTATGGGTCATTCACGTAAGAATCGGACTCGATGACCCTTCTGGGTCCCTTCCAACACAGACTATTTTATGATTCTGCGATACTATGCTCTTGACAGGAATTCGCTGCAACTGGTTCTTCCAACACGGACACAGGCAAGGCTTCAGGCAGTCTAGAGACCAAATATAAGGTCAAAGACTATGGACTTACGTTCACCCAGAAGTGGAACACAGATAACACATTGGGAACAGAAGTTTCTGTGGAGGATCAGGTAAGACCAAGTAGATACTTTGGAGATGTTTCTGCAGCTGTCATGAGAAAGTATTGAGTTGAACAGAAAACACTGAAGAATGAAAATTGCACAAAAGTATCTGGAGTATTAAAAGAAGTTACATATATTTGCAGAACACACAGGCTGGGAGTGAGGGGTGCTGACATTCTCAGAGCCATGTGCTGCTAGGTAATGATTTGGGGGTACAGTTACTGTAGTTACAGGTGTGTGGAATTACCTAGCTGGTCAAATGAACCTAACCATGTAGAACTGTCATTGCTGCGGTCATGCAGGGAAACCAAAGACAAGTCTCACAATTTTAAGTGCTTTAATGTATAAGGACTTAAGTTTAGCTGCCTTGAGATTGATTATATTTTGTAAGGTTGAAGAGAAAGATGAGTGTTTGCAGCTTGGCACCGCTTACGTGCAAAGGGTTGCTAGCGTACGGCGCTCTCAAAACACAGTTCTTTTTGACATTAATAGGTTTATGCCTTTCACTTAATGCCTCGAATGTAAGGTAATGATGCCAAACATAGTAAAAATTCTGTGGTGCCGTCTGCCGTGTATGGCCGTTCATGTTTGTACTTTTACCTGTGCTTTAAAATGGAAAATGCTGTCTAGCTCGTAACAAAGGTGGGAGAAAATGAGGCGGTTATATGCTTTGGCCTGTGAAGAGGTACTGTGTCTTACAGAATGTCTGTAGACTATGAGAGAGATTTTTGAGCTACTGTATGGATTGCTGGAACTATAACGAATAAGCAAACATGAACTGAGTAGTTTTCTTTCCGTCATTATTCTGTGAATAATTTTCTTGTTGTCAGCGCTAGATGTGTCATCTTCCTGTATGTAAAAGCATACCTACCAAGTCTGCGGTTAAAGGGCTTCATTGTGCGAAGAAAAAGTCCTATTTTAATGCTTCATCATGCAGCAACTTCAGATTTCGTTGTAAATCACGAGGGAAACATTATGGTCGTATTTTGTTTTCTCTTTAGACGGGAAGTAGAGTTCTAGTAGTGGAATATTACAAATTATGTAATAATTTGAGCAGATGTCTATTTTTCTTTTTGAGCGGATGTCTATTTTTCTTTGCAGTTGGCTGAAGGATTGAAGGTGGCTCTTGACACTACATTTGTACCAAACACAGGGTAAACATTTTCTATTACCTTTAGCTAAGGAATGCTAGAATTTCCTATAATTTCTAAAAATACTTATTCTGCTCATTGTGTAAATGCTCAGCATTTATTGGAGAAGATTCTGCAGTCACTGGATAATACTGAACTCAAGGTCTGCTAGTAAGCATTCTTCAGCTTTTTGGCCAGTGGCAAATTTATTGTTTTGCAGTAGCTACTAGATCTCTGACTCTCCCCCTTAAACAACTAGGTCTTCGTGGTGTTGGCAGTCCTAATGCTGTCAACTCAGTAAACCAATTCTTTTTTTTTTTCTGATGCTTTTGGCCAGATGTCTCTGCACAGTTGAATGAGGAGGTAGAATGGGCAGTGGAATAGCACTTAGTTGACTTTCTCAATTCTCATGTACTTAATTTTGGTAAGTAGTAGAGCAAAGGAGGGATGTTTATGTATGAATAATGCACAAAGCTTGAGACTGCTTTGCAAATAATGACTGGTGTTTATTTATTGTTGGGAAGAGCCTGTCAGAAGAATCTTGAGTTTGAAATCCTGCTTGGATATGAGGAATTAGAAGCTAAGTCAAAAATGAGACCCCAGGCCTAGGTGAGCAACAGGCAGCACAAGTGTTCTGCTGTTTCTTGAGTGGAAGAGAAAGGAGGTTGGGGAGAGAATTCAAGAGGTGGTAAAGTTTTGTCATAGTTGTGTTTGAATTGGTAGCAAAATCAACAGAGACGTGCATTGGAGAGAGGAAGAGGTATCACAAGAGGGACAGAGAAAGGCTGACTAAGTGGATGATGTCTGGAGGATGAAGAAATCCATTTTCGGTAGAGGACACTGGTACCCAGCAGTGAAGAAAGGAAAGCAAGCACTGCACAAGGAAGGAACGGTGGAGAGAACCAAACAGACAAAAATTCTTTGAAAGACAGTTGTTGCTGCAGGGTTATGGATGCTCCTGAAAGAAACTGATGATGCCCTAACGCGTTGCACTCGCTTGCAGAGAAAAAAATTTGAAACCGGATGGGTTTTAAAGTGTTAAGGAGAAAAGATTTTGTCTTTTTTGCTTCTTGAGGATTGTAAGGAGTTTGAGGTGGTAGGGGAAAAAGTGGCACCATGTGAATATACGTAACACCGTTATCTTTATTCCACGCCCTCTTCATCAGCAGTTAAGTTTTGAGTAGGCATTACAGTAGTTTCATTAACTGGCCTTAAAGACATACATATCGGAATAAAACTACGTATATTGCATACTTGTATACTACTGCGGATAAAACTGCTTGTTTCTCTCTGCAGGAAGAAGAGCGGAAAGTTGAAGACCTCCTACAAAAGAGAATATATACATCTAGGCTGCAACATAGACATTGATCTCTCTGGGCCAACCATTTATGGCTGGGCAGTGTTGGGCTATGAAGGCTGGCTTGCTGGCTACCAGATGGCTTTTGATACAGCCAAGTATAAGCTTTCACAGAATAATTTTGCCTTGGGATATAAGGCAGGAGACTTTCAGCTGCACACTAATGTGTAAGTATTACCTGAGCCTAGAAAAACATTATCAGAGGAGCCAAACTATAGGAATAGTTAGCAGTAATGGTCTTAGGTCAAAGGTGGGTAAATGGAAGGGGATGCTGATTTGTTTCCAGTTAATTTTATATTCAGTGTTTTCATTTTCAGTACAACTAAAACAGGGGCAACTTCCCAACTCTTTGCTGTCTCGATACCTTGTTTCAGAGTAATTTTGGGGTTTGTATATCCAAGATGGTGATGTAAAGACGCTTCATGTTAATTTGTAATTAAAAGGTGTGAGCTTTAACTTCTGTTATGGCACTAGACAAAAGAGCCTTCAATTAAACAACTGTACCTTCTCCCTCTCTCCATCAGACAGAAAGTTTCTCCCTCAGAAATGCCCAAGGTGAAGGAGAGAGGCATGTGTTGCGTTGCGTTTGTTTCCAGCTGTCATCACTGTGTAGCTCTAGTCTTGGCATTCAGATGCTCTGAGATGTGCTTTGAAGATGGTGTATTTAAACAACTGTAATGCAACAACATTGTTTTCAGTCTTATCATTCCCATAATTGAACTCTCCTGTATTGTTACTGAAGTTTCCTTTATGTGTTACTACTGCACGCTGGCTTACTGGAGACAAGCAACCAGGTTATCCGGGTGGGGGTTTTTTTGGGTTTTTTTTGGTTTTTTGTCAGAACCTCAAACTGCACATCTCTGGCTGTTGGAAAGTCTTCTTCCATTCTGCAAGCAAAACATGTTTTGTGTAAAAAAATACAAGCAGGAGCCTGCCAGCTCCAGCTAGGAAGTAGTGAGCCTGGGTTCAGGGAAGTATTGGATCTCTTGGTTCATTTTAGGAGATAATGATCAAATGACCGTGGGGATGGGTTAATCTAAAGAGTTACTGACCAAGGCAAGGCTTGACACACTTGCATCTATTACAAACAGGAATGATGGCACTGAGTTTGGTGGGTCTATTTATCAGAAGGTTACTAATAAGGTTGAGACATCAGTCAATCTTGCATGGACTGCTGGAAGTAACAACACACGTTTTGGTATTGCTGGAAAGTACCAACTGGATGAGAAGACTTCCCTTGTGGTAAGAATTTTGTTACAGAAGTTAGTATTTCAAGCTCTCCTACATACTGAAAATTTGTGTTATGAAGCAGTTGCTTTAACTAGTTACTGAGCAAGTACGGTAGATGGCAAAGTGTGGCTTCTGTTGCAGTTCAAATTTAAATTGGGATCTCACACGTTGTACTTGTGAAATTATGGGGAAAAAAATCTAAAGTACAATTTTGTCCGTAGTGAAATAGTCTGACTAGTGTGCTTAGAATAGTGTGCTGCAAAATGTATTTTAGAAAGTAACGACAGAACGCAGTGTCCTTTTAATTCTTAAATCCATAATGTAAAACCATATTATAGTTACAATGGTGGAAGTTCAGCTGAGCTTACGGCCTTCTCCTATCAGTGTGTTAACCCTTGAAAGTCAGCTGACATGCGTGTGTTTTAATACTAAGAACTGAAGTAGCAAGCATTTGTGTTGCAAAACAACGATTAGTTCCAGGACCATTGAACCAAAATTAAAGTTGAGAAATACTATTGTAAAGAGCTCAAAACTTAGTAATGCAAGAACGGGATTGCATATTTATTTATTGCTCATTAGAAGAAAAAAGAAAATTGCTCCTGAGTGATGAGAACAAGACGGGCTCTGAGGGACTGTAGTAAGTAGCTCTTTAAAGGATATAGAGACATAATAAAGGGGGCAGTGAAGAACAGGCGTGGCATTTTGTGTAGGCAGAATTGGACCACCGCTTGCTTAAGCTGGAAACTCCTGAGAAAAGGAAAAGATTGGAACATGCTTCTAATTGAGGTTGGTCTACAAGTAGCTGAAGAGCTTTAATGTATAAGCCACCTTCTCAGGGCACTGGGACACTTCTGTGTGAATACTTAAACATGGTGTATAAATACTGTGGGTTTTTTTTTTTTTCTTGTAGGCTAAAGTGAACAATGCCAGCCTCATTGGAATTGGTTACACTCATGCCCTCCGACCTGGTACGTAACTCTCGCTGGTAGCAACAAATAGTATTAAGTACTATACTATGGTTTAATTCAGTCATCTTAAGAACAGAAGAGATGAACAAAGGAGCTAGAAGTCTTTATGCAGACTCAGAGAAGTAAACTATGTGTACGTACACGAGTTCCTGTAGCAACTAAGCCACATTAGTGAGGTCAGGTACCTGAGGGAGAGCACTGTACAGCGATCTCAATGTATGATGGTTCTCATGGCTTGCTTTTGTAGGTGTAAAGCTGACCCTCTCAGGCTTGATTGACGGCAAGAATTTCAGTGCTGGAGGTCACAAAATTGGGCTGGGATTTGAGCTGGAAGCTTAACACAGCTTTAAGTAAAACAACTGGTGGTGCTCTGGAAGATGAAGGAAAACTGTAGCCAGTGCATTTCAGCCTTAATATTATTCTGAAATTTGAAGACGTGTGAACTTTCTATTCTTCCCAAGAATGACTTTAACCCGATGCTGAAGTTCAGAGAGTGCCAGCACAACAAAGAGAGACACTTGAAGGCATGCATGGAAGTTGTGATGTTTGTGCCACATTTCAGTTTCCTGTATTTTAAATCTGTTCCAAAAAAACCAGAAGAAAATCCAACCTCTCCCCATTATTGTATTGCATTTTGCATGTCCTATACTTCACAGCCTTTTATAAAAGGAAGTCTCTGTGCTGTAGTGGAAATTTGGGGTTACAGCAGAATGAAATAAATTGGTCACAGTCAGAACATAAGGTTGGTGTGTCTTGACTCTCACCAAGGTTCCATCAGGCTGGTGTGGTTTTTTTTTTTCTTTTCATGCAACTTTAAGCATGGTTAATAGATAATCTGCAAATGCTTTGTTACGTGATACCTGTACACTGAAGATTTCCTTCTACTGTGGTTTCTAGGATAACATCCTTACACCTCTCACATTTTAGAGATCTGCACAGTGAAAGCAGCTTTTTCCATTATAATGTTATTGAGGGCATCAAAAAGAGCAAACCAAAAGTTTACATGTTTTTAGATAATTTCGTTCCCATACAGGAAACAAGTATTAGGTAAGTACAACCATTACACTTAAAAGAAAAAAAGTGCAAATCAGCAAAGTTAAGAAATTAAGTTCACAGTTCATTAGGAAGGTGACATCTACCAGTGACTGGGTATCCGTTGTTGTCCATTGTTCATTAGAAAGCCTAAAATGCAGCAAAACGGCCACAGGTGATGCCTAAGGGAAGATATATCAGGACAGAGAGTATCTACTGTCTTAAGGCACAGTTAAGAACATTTCCCAAGCAGTTAGAACAGGCATTCCCTACTGTATCTTTGTGAAAAAAAGTGTCCGAGAAGTGGATACTAAAAGCTAGGCCACATGTATCACAAAACAGGCGGTGACAGTAGAAGGAGGCAGTTGATATTCCCTTCTCAGAGGCAGCAGCTTTTCACAGTTGGCTTCCCAAAGTAGCACGGCTTCAGAGGCAACCGAAGTGATTTTACATCTGGGTTTGTTCTGGACTGTTAGTTTCTTCTACCTGAAGCTGCAGCCAGCTCCAGTCTAGAGCCTAAAGAATAAATGAAGTTCAACACTAGCTTACAGATGAGCTTTCTCTAGAATAAAGGGGAAGCATGTCAAGAGTTTTAAAAAATTCACTGTGAACAAGATGGTCAATATCATTTCACGATGAGCCATGGGACTGCTGTCAAGGAAACCCTACTTCCTAAAATTCCCTAGTATTTTACTCTTTTTTTAATATTCTGCATCGTAAGCATCCCTGCCCACCACTGTACTGCCACCCGCTCATCCCAAATTTACGTGCAGTTTTGCAGTATTTTCATACAACGGCCAAGTGCTTTGCCCCATCCTTTACTGTTCAGCGCAACAAGTCCCCAGCGCGTGGCTCCCTGTCTTGGCCAGCAGAGTCAGTCAGTCAGCAGATTACGGGGGAGCAGGTGCTTCCTATCTTTGCAGCTCCTATTCTCCCCTTGTCCAAGAGCAAATTGCAGGTTTCAGTCGGCTTTGTGAGTGGTGGCAAAGTTACACAAGCAGAACTTTGAAGCCATGCACTTCCCCCGTCCATTTATAGAAGAATGAATACATTACCAAGAAACTCTGCTCTTGATCCTTCATTGTGTCATGCATCACGTTTTCTAGTTGGCTACAAAGTTTCCGAGATTCCAGCAGTAGCTCCTCACTGAAAAGGACAATTATTACACTATTATTTTCTATGGCAGTTTAAAAGAGATGCTGCCTCTATCATTAAGGAACATTTCTGGCAGATATGCTGCAGAACACTGAAGTCAGTCAGGTCATACAGGCTTGTCATTCATACTGCAACTTGAAAAGTTGGTGGCAGCCCCTGATTCACTGGACAGGGGAAAGGAAATGTATTCCAAGACGGGATTGGGTTCTTATTATGTGGAACAACTGTTGCTAGAGAAAAAGCTGAGAACAGCCTATAAACTTAAGGATGGGGCAACATGCAAATAAACAAACCAAGGTCTCTCATTCCAAGTGGTGACCCAGTTCATTTAAGCAGGCCAGAACTACACATGCTTGGTTACAGCAGTCTCCTCGATGATACAGCTCAGCTACTATGACCTTACATGACGATGCTTCGACAGTTCTTGTTGGCAGTGTACTTCCAAGTGAGCCCAACCACTTCAGATTAAAGGAAGAAAACCAAAAAAACACCTTTATTACTGAGGCAGGGGGAAGTGAAGCTATGCATGATTCCCCATTTTTCATAAGGAAGATCTGCAAGCCCCAGGAAGTCTAACTACTAAGTAAACCGAGACTGCTGACAATGCAAGCTGAACACAAAGTGTAAAATATGAGAAAGCCTGTGTGCCATTACTTCGCAAAGCAGGAAGCCCAGCTCTGCGGTGCTGGCATTAGCAGCTGAAGAACTCCAGACTTTGCCTCACCTTTTTCTTACAGATTTCGATAAATTGTATGTTCCAGAAGGGACCTGCAGCAGCAGCTGACCCGAGCTACCAAGACGCGATGCGTTCATGCTCTCTGGACTGCCAGTAACAGGACCACGTACTTTACTCTGAAGAAAGCACAGAATATTCAGAGTGCAATTATTTCCACTAGTTTTCAGCAGCCAGGAACACGAGACAACCTGGAACTCAGCTTTAAGACTAATTCAAAATAAAGAAAAGAACCATGGGATATATTCGATTTACTATTATTTCAGGAACCTGTGCTACAAACCGTATTTTCAGGTTAAAGTGGAGTTTTTATTTTACTTACACAAGCAATTTTTAGCAAGTTCCACAGTTCTTTCTGTCGTTTCTCCTGAAGCCTAACAACTGTTTCCTCGTCTTCACTCATCAGATTCATCACTTTCTCCACTCTGGGGAACAATTCCAATGCCTTCTGTTTGCAAACTACAGTTTTACTATAAAAAAAGTAAAAACTAATCAGATCGCACACGGGCCACTGCAGTAGGAGAACATTTCTGGAGTTAGTTACTTATTTCCTGTAACACTTCAAGATCTCATTAGCTGTATGCATTGAGTTTTAAGCCTTCTCTTGCCAAAAGAGAAGATGCCTTCTCTCAACTCTGAATAAAATCTACAAAGCTCACCTGAGCTGAGCATAAATGACTCGAACTTTTTTTTCAAAGGTCTGGATTGCCTGTAGGAGCAGTCGTACTATTTCCTGGCTGTCACCGCTTGTCCTCTGATCTGGAACGAGAGTCAGTATTACACAGAAAGGTAGGTTTATAGGACAGAGTGAGAAGATTCGTAGTGGCTTGTTTCCACTGCTGCTTCAATCCTGCAACATCCAAAGTTCAGGATATGCAAGTTTGAGTGGGAGGAATTACACTGAATTTTAGCCACCTTCTTCAAAATTTAAAGAACTTGAAAAGCAGAGTTAGGACTGTATCAAAGGAACAGCCATGTCTTTCATCCTTCCTACACAGAAGCAGCAACATATGCTTGTAGCAACAGCGTGCTCTCAGAAGAGCTCCAGAGGAGTTTCGAGAACAGCTTACAGAGCACCAAGAAAAGAAGGCTGGCCTAATGTGAAACTGACTCCCTGACTCCCCTCTCCAAAAAAAGGCGAGTCCAGGAGAGTCCATGTGCTGCTAGTGTCTGGGCAGGCCTAGAAGGCAGACAATTTTCTCAATGATCGTTATTACATCTTCAAAGTTACTATCCACACAAAGCAAGCTGACCTTGAGCTAAAGTGTCTTTTACCTCTTGGCTTCTCTCTGAGTCTTCGGTACAGCTCTCTGGCTTGTTCTTCTCTAGAAGAAAAAGGCAGGAAAAACCAAAGGATTCCCAAAGAACCAAAATTAAGAACAAATAATTTGCAAATTCAAATCTTTTCTATACCCGTCTGCCTTTTCAGACCAATGACAGATGAGTCAAAAACCATCTTTAGTGTTAAAGTCCTCCCGGTCCCCCGTAATTTGGGTGGAAGAAACAGCCCTTTCATTGTCCCATAGTGAGTAAGCTTAGCTAGAAACACTCTGGCGTCCGAAGTTCAAGGTAGTTCAACTCACAAATCCTCCAGTGTTCCTCCTTGTTTACGACCTAGTGGGCTTCTCTGCAGGTCCACAATGTCTGTCTGCAGGGCCATCATCCTCTTCACTAACTGGTCCACATCATCCTCCTGAAAGCAGGGTAGAACATAAGCAATAGAACAGCCTCATACTTAGAGACACTACCACTCACTTTGGTTCTTCCTTTCTCATTCACATTTCTAAACGCACCAGCAAGATGCAAACAGCAACCTTGGCCAAAGACAAATGTGAATATGAGTCATTTCAGTTCAAGGAAATTAGGTTGGTGCTCTTGGATAAAACCACTTCCAAGACGTTTCTGGGGTTTCCCCAAGATCTCCCTTTTTCCCCTAAGCCTTGCAACAGAGTGAGCTCATGAAGTACTAGTAATGGACAAAAATGGTGCCACACAAACCAAGGCAATGTGAAATCTGGAATCAGTCCAGACACAAGGAGTTTCCATTTAAGGCGGGGACATTGAAGAGAAAGAGGGCGGGAGGGAGGAGAGACAATAAAAACAAGCCTCTTTTTCTTTACGATAAGCAGTTAGATTTAGAAACATACCCGCCCACAAAGTTCCACAGCTTGCTCCATCTCTTTCCAGGCAAACAGCAGTTTCTCAGAAGCTACAGGAATCAAAGAAAAGTGATTGGCTTTCTCAGGTTCACAGAGAAAGAGGTAGGTGTTTTTGTGAGGATAAGAGGCATGAAAAGACCTGTTTGCCAGATGCTATACTCACTAATTCCAAATTCAATCTGCTCTTTATACTTTTCCAGATCGATTTGGATGCTTGTTTTAAAGAAGTCCAGCTTTGCTTTCAGCTGCTGAGAAAGAGAGGCCATAGAATTCTTCATCTTCGAGAGGGTACTATTGTAACGCAACAGATTCATCCTGCATGGACAAGAAGGTCCTATTAGCCTCCAAAACTAAAAATCCACCAGGCTTCCACTTACGTCCAAAGTACATAGATACTTGAGATAGCAGTGAGGACAAATGCAGTTGTGCCAAAAAGCTAACTCTCAGCTTTTCATTAATTGCTTACAGCTCCAATCATGGGCTTCCCCATTCCAACAGGGTCCCATTTCTGTCTTCCCTTTCACCAGAGCACAGAGACAGAGATAAGTATTCTAGAGAAACTGCCACCGTACATGGCTGCTCGCTGCCCCTGCTGAAGCCGGTTACAGTCCTCTTTCAGCATCCGGATTGTGTGCCAGATCTGACCCCACACTTTCCGCAGCTGGAAAAAGTGCAGATTCTTCTTTGGATCCTGAACTGAAAACAGAGGAGGCAGGGGAAAGGGAAATGTACATATCAGCATGAAGCATGAAAGTGGTGTTATCACAAAATAGACCAAAACATTACTCATTTGAGGGGCGTGTTACCGCCTGCAAAGCCTAGAGCTGGATAACCCCTGTGCAGTTCCCCCACTATATCAAAACCAAACACTTCCTTTTTTCAGTTATTCTGATAAATTGAATGAATCACAGTCCATTTTACTGCTTCTTCAGTCCCAATACGCAAAAGCTCCCTCTACTCTTGGCACACGATACGACCGCAGAACACGGACGCTCCTCTCAACACAGACTCCCTCCCCCCCCCC
>VZTH01007432.1:0-27777 GCA_013397815.1 Aleadryas rufinucha | reverse complement strand
CGTTCACGTTCATGCCAGAGAAAGTCCTTACGGATGCAGTCAACACTTTCTGGATGAGGACGCAAGGCCACCTGAGCCTCATAGGAAACTTTCTTGTTATCAAAGAGGAAGAGAAGGTCTGTGTCTGCAGCTGCGGTATCATTCACCTACAGAAGAAAATGACCCAACTAGGTTTTCTCAGGAAAAGCAAGCCCTGGTAACACCGTAAACAGAACAGTCCTCCTCAGCCAAACACAGAACATCAAAGGCAATAGGGTGCCTATGCTGCAACAGCTGTTAGGTCCGTGTGGTTACCATGACACATGCATGCCACAACATCAGGGAGTGCTGTGATCCCGAAGTGAGAGCAGTGAGCCTGCTGATTCACTCAAAAGCAAGAAAGGGAGTATCCAGACTCACCTTGCTATCAGCTGTATGTTTAGTGACCAACTTCTGAGAAAACAATGCAAGTCCTGCTTCTTGCAGTAGCTCCTGGTCCTGTTCTGGAATTCCCGTATCTGACTGAATCCTGGCCTTCACACTCTGCAGAGTCTCTTCCTCTGTCACAGGGTAGGTGTGCACAGTTCCCGTAACCATGTTCAAAACATGAAGCAACTACAAGAAGAGTAGCATGGCATGAGAAAGGCTGAAGATACATTGGTCGTGTTACAGCAGAGATTTGAGGGACTGAGACAGTGACCACCAATAAAGCACTTGGCAGACTCGAGAAGTCACTTTGCAGCTCCTTCCCAACATTATGGCAAAGTTCTTGTCCCCCACCAAGTGGAAGAGAGGCCACATGGCAATTAAATAGCTTCAGCTGTAGAATCCTCTATCAGAATATGGAACTAAGCATGCAGAGACGCTATTCACTACTCCCAACAAGCTCAGGGAGTATTTGTCCTCAGAGAAGCAAGAGGAAAGCACCTGTAACTAACTGTCAGGAGACAGTTCTATGAGTTTCTGCCTCATTCTTCCTCCTAATTCTATGATTCAAGCCTCTCGTCTCATAGGCTACAGGCAACTGCTCTCTGGAAAACTTTCCAGGGTAATACAGACCCATCGCTTACCTTCAAGTTCAAAATGTCATCCAAAGCTTTGAAACACCCATTGGGTCCGTATGTAGGATCCGTACCTCTCTGACGTGGGTGCCACATTAACATGAGTTGCAGCCATTTCTCCAGCCTCCCAGACAAAACACTAAGCAAGAAAAACCAGAAGGAGATCAGAAGAGGTGAAAGTGCGTTTACAGTAACCATATGGCCGGTTCTGTGTGGGAGGACTGACAAAACTCCCTCCCCCCCTTCTCCCTCCAACACTCCACCTCTCCCCATCACAAATGCAGTGTTTAGAAGGCAGAAACCAAGACTCACAACTACACAAGTGTGACAAGCGACAAAAGTACTGCCTGTGTCATGCGCTCGATTTACTCACAGATTAACACAGTAAGGCATATAATATAAACTTGGTCCTTTTGCAGAAGAATCGATTTATCCCAGCACAGCAATTTCTAGCGCTCACCTGTTTAGATTGTTCGGGCAGGGCAAACTGCTAGAAAACTTGACTTCTCCGGATAAGTCTTCTGAAACAACGATATCCAGCTCACTCTTCTGACGCACTTTTGTATGCCTAATGTAAGCAAGTACAATGGTGAAATAATTGCCTGCCTTTCCCAGCCTGCATGTTAGTAGGCTCTTAAAGCTACTCTTGACAGATGTAATACAGATGCCACTTTGGTTTCTGTTATCTGCCCTGCAGGAGTCAGCCCTTATCCCATAGAGCAAGTATCAGGAATGCTGAACTTGCTCAGGTAGGTCAAACTCCTATGAAGGGCGTCAGTTTCCATAAGGGCAAGGAACACAGGGGTATTATCCTCAGAATCAAGGGACCGCATTTCTACTTCCTGTAAATAGGAAAGGCACATCATGCCCATTCATCACCAAGCCACAGCTCACTCACCATTGCACTGGCTGCCAGTTGGGTAGGAATGGCCGGAAGCCTGTAATACACTCAAAGGCAAGCGTGCCAAAGCTCCAGTAATCCACTGTCACCGTATACTTCTGCTGTTCCAGCAGCTCTGGAGCCTGATACAGTTTACATACATGAGACAAAGCCACCCAGCTCTTAGCTTTCTCTATCCCTTAGCATCTCATTAACATTTGTACAAATGATTAAAGACGTTACTGAACGCTGCCTCTCACGAGCTTTAAGACCCTCTCGGAGCGAGCAGCATAGGTTAATGGCACTCCTGCTTACTTCTAACAGACGTAGCTAGCAGAAAACCCAGTGTCAGCAAAAAAACCAGTCACCTTTGTGAGCTTCAGCAACACAAATGCACCCCATACCGCGCAAGTACTTAATCCCAGCCCAAAGCTTGATAACAGTTAATTCTATCCCACTAGAAAGCAGTAGCTGCTCTTCTTGCTGAATTCCTTCCTTACCAAGTACTGCAGAGTCCCAACAAAGGATGTGCATAGGCTACCCTGATCCAACTCCTTAGCATAACCAAGGTCAATGATTTTGTGTATTAACTGAAACACACAACAGAGAATAAGAGTGCTAGACTGAAGTCCTGTTAAAAGCACATCATACAGCAGAAAGAAAAGGTTCAGCTCTTAAAAGCTACGCAGGAAAGGTACCGGTGAAGAGACAGAAGCGGAAATGGGAGGCTACTGTAGATTCCTAAACCTGCAATGAATTTGAAGGTGTCATGGCACACTTAGCAGTTATGCCTCTAGCTCCTTCAATCTTTGGTCAATCAGTACAGTCTGGTTCTTTCCTTAATAGTTGAAAGTCAAAATGTCAGGTATTAACAGATGTCTAATACAATGTATCATCTCAGCTGCATCTGACACAGTGACCTGAGACAGATGTTATCCTGGGCTGAGTGCTCTTGCAGAGGGACCATGTAGGACCATATAACTGCATGAAGCACATGCATGTTCCTCTTAAGCTTACTTGTCTGTGCAGGTAGAGACAAGTGGTTCCTGCTTACCCTTTGTTCTCCTTGCTGCAGCACAATGTTCTCTGGTTTCAAGTCTCTGTGGATGATCCTGTTCTCATGAAGGTATCTGAGTGCAGAAGCTGAGACACAGAGAAAGCCAGTTGTAAAAGCATAATTAACACTACCTAGCACGAGCTCAGTAAGGATTCAGTTCTATCTAGTAATAAGCATGGCTTTTGCGTCAAACCTTGTGCAATCAAACATACAATGGAACGCTAAGTGCAAGAGGAAAAGTCGGCATCATAAAACTCTGGACACAAGCTGAGTTCTCTCTCTGGGTGTTCCTTCACATCCTTTCTGTAAACTGTAGTAATGCTGGCTTTACTTCCAGTAGGCTTCCAGTAGGCAAGGACCTCCCCAGACTACCAAGATTTTTGGTAGATGATCAAGACCATAAAAGGTCAGTCTAAAATGGAGTCACTAAGGTCACTGCTGCATATTCGTAAAGTGGATTCAGGACTAAAAGGGTTTCCACAGCTCAGACGACTGAAGGTACTGCTACCACTTACCAATGTCAGATAACAAGATGAGAATAGCTTCTTCCCGCAAGCCACAGCAATTCTCCAGCTGGTTCAGGTACTGCAAGTAAGCAACACAGAATGTAGTCTTTCCCTCCTCTATCCTGAGTGAGGCTCACAGTCCCACAAATTCTCAGGGATGCAAGAAGTTTCAGCAACAGCAATTAAATTCTCCAGACGCACAAAGCTCTACGGACTGTGACCTCTGGTAGCAGCAATTACAGCTTCGTGCCTTGGTTTAATTGCACGGGAGGATAAAGGAGCAGGTGAAAGAAGTCAGTGTCATCCCATTCTCATCCTTCTATTTGTTCCATCCTTCTTTGCCATTTCCCCTGTGCCTGACAGTATCGGCTCTAATCTGAGGTCTAAGGTCTGTGTTTTAGCTATGGGCAGATTATAGCAAAGGTTAGAAAAGCCTTAGAATTAGAACTATCATGTGGTATTTCTTCCTATGACGGACAGGAGTTAATCACTTTCAGGAAGGGTATAGCCTACATATGCACCTACCCTGCAATGGTCTTGGCCACACTCACATACTGTTATACATCCCTTACACATGCCCTCGTTCTTTACGTGCAAACTCCTCACAGTGTCACTTGCATCCAAAAAAATACAAAGAGTTTCACAAAGCACTTAGGTCTTCAAAAGCTGAACATAGTATCAAGGACCAAGCCACCAACACCGGCTGATGCCATGACTAGAATCAGGAAGCATCAGGATGTGAAAACAAAGGTTTTAAGGGAAAACTTCAATAGAAAACCTGGGATCAGATAAGAAGCTGATCCATTCCTTGGCCACGCCCCCAGGGACCTCACCTTGCGGAGGTCTCCACCTTGGCAGTACTCCATGGCCAACAATGGCAAGTCATTTGGTGCGAGCTTCTGCATCCCTTCAGGGACATCACGGGCAGCCACCACATTGGGATGGTTCAGTCTGTGGAACAAAAATTAGGCAAGTACACGTGACGTTCTGCAACTGCTCTACAGTTTCACATGCTCATGGTCATCACTCAAAGCCCCACGTGGTCACAAATCTTTTTAGAAACTGAACTAGTGAATTCTAAAGGTTTGCATCTTTCATGGATTTAGAGTCATTCCAACTCCTGGCATTTCATGTGCAAGACAGTGTTTCTTCAACACATACGCATTACAGATCTGTCTAGAAGGTACAGCAACAAGCCTTGCAAAGGAGTGCAAGGCAGTCCGTTGTCACCATCCAGAAAAGATTCAAACTGCAATCAGACCACTACATCCTAAAATGCCCATCCGACGTCCCAAGGGACTACCCCAGCACAGACGTTAAGTCAGGCAAAGGAGCGGCTAGGTAGCAGCATTGTTGTAGCGCTGAGGGCACGGCAGACGAGCCGAAGACGGCAGTGCGAGACCCAAGTCTCACGCAGCACAACGTGAAGTTTCCTTAAGCCTGAACTTCCACGCACTTGCCGCCGCACCGGACCGGGCACCTCCCGGAAGGGGATCCCTTGGCGTCCGGCGGCCAACAGCCTCTCCCACCATTTCTCCCGGCGCACCCGTCAGAACCTCGCTCCAGGGCCGTCTCCATCACGCGTCCCGGGGCACTGACGCGACACCGCGCAGCGACGCCTCCGCCCGGCCCGGCCGCAAGCGGGCATCGGGCTCGGCCCGGCAGCACCGCCGCCCCGCCTCACCTCTTCATGATCTGTATTTCCAGCGCCCAGCGGTCGCGATTGCGCGGGCTCAGCTCCTGCCGGCACTGCTTGATGGCCACCTGCTCGCCGGTTTCCTGCGGACACAGCAAGGGTTGGGCTGAGCGCGGGGCCCCGAGCCGGGGCGCCGCGGGCCCGGCCGCAGCCTACCTTGTTGTGCCAGCGGATGACGTTGCCGAAACCGCCGGTGCCGAGGCGCTCCCGCATCTCCCAGGGCCCGCAGGTCAGCGCCTGCAGCGCGGGCGGGCGGCTCATGGCGGGCCCGGCTCCGCTCCGCGGGACCCGCGCTTCCGGCNAGTCAGGGGCTCGGGATGAGAGGAGAGTACAGCTCGTGGGCTGTGTAAGTAAAATTGCAGAGTTGCCGTTTTTTCCCCACAGCATCTCCAAAACTTGCCAATCCGGAATGCACCATTTGCGTTTCCCACCGCACCGCCCGAGCCAAAGCGCTATTCTGGGCATTACATCGGGTTTGGATACTTCTTCCTTCTGGGCTGGCTGGCGTGAGGCGCTTTAGTGCCACTGCGAAGACGAACAACAGCACGGGGGTGGAAGGTGCACTCCAAGACCTGCCACAACTCCAGTCTCCTGCGCTGGACCTGCCAAAGCCACCGGGCACACAGAGGGTCCCGTCTGAGTGATATGGGCCTGCTGTGGGACGTCATGACGTCACACTTCGTCACTGACATTAAACAGTCCTGCTGAAATTATCCCGAGGATCAACTTAGAGAAAAGCCAGTAGATGGTGCTTGAGAGATGAGACACTTTTATTGCTGGCTTTCCTGAAATATGTTAAGCACTACAAATGGCACCACACTCCGTAGACAATTATAGTTGTCCGTAAGCTGTGAAAAGCGAGGAAATAATTTTTGAAATCTTCCCCCACGGCCATTAGTTTGTTAGCATCTTTAATCTAGAAGTCAAATGGCTGTTATCTTTAAAAATAAAATAAATTAGCCCCTGCTCACTCAGCAGTGTTCAATCATTTTTTTATCAACAACTGGAAGTCCCTTCTGGAAACACTCAACTGCAGCTACACTCAAATCAGATTTATGGCAGTAATGTTATCACCAGCACGGTGACTCGTGGACAAATACCTTTGATAATCTTGACGTAGATCTTCACGCAGAGAAGAGCTAAACATACAGAGTACCCAGTGTTTCGTCTTTACCGTTATGCAAAATAACCACTGCCGTGCTTGCCAAATGAGAACTCCACACAGCTGCTCCCCAAAGATGGAAGTCCCTCACACACCGGTTTTTATGTCTTACACTAAATTCTGTCAGGAACCTGATTGCTTCCAAGCAGGTAGGACACATTCATCACTGTAGCAATTGCACCGCTGACTGTTTTCATAACAGTGCCCTAAGATCAGCTCTTAAACCGATCGTCGGATTTGCCTGCCACGCTTTGATAACTGAATACCTCATGACCACACCCTGGTGAGTAGATCTTCATTTTCTAGGATGAGTAGTATCAGTGAACATTTAACTCTGGCCCTCGACATGCTGTTCCTTATTTCTATCTAAAGTTCATTAGAAGTTTTGCTCATTTAACTTGCAAGCTCCCCTGACTGTTTCTTCTCCCATTGCTCTGTTCAGGGCATGCTTTGTTCCCACGTGCAGGTCAGGATGTCTCTGCCAAACATCTTAATTAGGAGTACAGCACACTACACTTGTGCTTGAAACAGGAGTTTCTCGTTATTAGGACTAAGCTACATACTGCAGACTTCTAATTATATTAGAAATAATACAGCTGTGCATTCACTCACACTCCTAGAAGCATAACGGGACAGGACAGTTCATTGTAAGGCACACATACTATTCTGTCACTGAACAGTAAGGTGTTCAATGGGGAAAATTTGTTTTCAAGACTGAATCTGCTCTCTGACTGGAATAGAGAAAGAATAAAACGAACTGGCTGTAAAATCCAGCAGCATGACAGCAAGCAGCTTTCCTCCCGTCCCGCACAGGCTCCCTCTCCGACAATCCGGACGCCAGCCGCCCGCCTGGACCATCCCCTAGATGCTCGGGAAGGCGTGGGATGCGGACAGCACGCCCCACGGCCCAGGGAGTCTCCACCCCCTCGAGTAGCGCTACAAGTAGGACAGGAGCTGTTCAGAGAGATCAGAGCAGAGACACAGAAAACACAAACCCAGACTGGTCTGGAAAGACAATCATCAAGAGAATACAGAAGAGAAAAAGCAAAAAGGTAGGTACTGCTCTGCACCTGTTTCAAAAAGGGCATTTCCTGTTTTCAACATCAATGGCATTGTCATTAAATACTAGTAAATATTATTATTTAATAAATCTCACTGAAGCACCGTGACAGTTAACTAACTGAGCTATTGCCTTTCTGCTTTTGAAGAGATTCACAGTGTGGGTAAAGCTGCTAACTTTCAATTGTTTCAAGAAAGCTGAAGCTTTCTAGGGAAAGGGCTGACAGCCTCGGGCTCTGACCAGTTAAGTAAGGAGTCTCGTGCACAAAGGCCAGCCATTAGCAGAAGAACTTAAAGGAAGAGTTATGGACAAATATCTTGATGGTAAGGTAAGGAGACACAGAGAACTAGCTGCAAAAGGAGAATTTATCTAATCTTCCCAGGAGGAGATCAGACTATGCCTTTCACCCCAGGTCCCAAAGCACAATAATGGAGAGACACAGAGGAGGAGGAGGGTGGGTCATCTTCAGTTCTCCCTAAACATGCTTCTCTTTAAATGGGGCCAAAACCACAGGAAATACTGAGAATGATTCCCAAAACAAAGCCAGACTTTGAAATATTCATTTCCTCCAAAGTCTTCAAAGACTACAGCATCTTACTTTTGTTTTCTTTTGGGCTTTCGGTTCTTTCCCCCAGAAACAGAGGTCTGTTTGTTGTGTTTTTAAGGAGAAATAGTACAAATCTGATATTCATTTGCTCAGTTCAGAAAAGGGATACAGAAACGCTCTAACCAGAAGGTGGGAAAAGGCAGCAAGAGTCTGCAGTCTGCTGCTTCAACTAAACCGAGATAGCTGATCGTCATGGAGAAAGCTATTAGTGCTATAGATTCAGAAACAATGTATTTTGGAATGGACACATCGTGTCAATGGGAGGAAGGAGGGCTACTTTTAATTTCTGTCTATATAGACATGGAAGCAAACAAGCAAAAAAAACCCCAACGACAAAACTACTAAAAAACCACAGAGTCTTTCTCCGTATTAGCCTTGAATCTCAGTTTATGACTCATCTATCATACTCCAATTTCACCAGCTGTTATCCAGCTGCCTTCTCTGGCTTTATATAAACAGAGTCTGAGCTACTGATTTCTGGAAGAAGCAGTTTTCTAAAATAATTGGGTTAGCTTTCTACATATAACATAGATGATAAAAAGGTGATAGTGTGGGCAACAGTGCCTGAATATTATTTCAAATATTTGGAACTTCAGGGCAGTCCTAGAGACTGGGAATTAAATTGTATCTTCTTGCCTGTGTCTTGCGCCTGCTGCGCTATCTCGCTCCCAGCTCTTGGTTTGTATAGGAGGTATTATATTTTAAAAGGAAGAGAGAAAATGGACTTCTGGTGCGGGACTTGTTCAAAGCAGGGGGGATCCACCACATCTACATCACACCTTCACAATCTCCCACTAGGGATCAATGAAGGTTCTCTCCCAAGACTATTGATTTAGGAGTCAGACTATGTAAATCGATTTGGAGAAAGTAGAAACTCTTCCTGGTGGATTGAGGAGGGCTTTGAAGTGTAAAGCTGCTGAAGGGATTAGAGGGAATAATGTGTAGTTGTGACTGCATAGAAGTGACATACAGAAAGATGCTGCAACAAATAAATAAGAATATCAGAACAAAAGCTAGCCTGCCAGCCCATTGCCATACTCTGCCTTTTTAGCAAAGGCATATGATAATAGTAAAAACTAAAAGCTCAGCTGGGGAGAAGCAGTAGAAATATTGAAAATAAAAGACATAGCAGCACTGTCCTCACCTATCATCAAGCAAAGTCATTTTGCCTACACATCCTCTACGCAAGAGAGAAGCCTTTACTCTCACCCAAAGCAGCAGTCTGTACAAAAAATGAAAATCCTCTTAAACCACTGTTACCACAAACTGACCCTTCAGCAGACGTCTGTGCCTCTGCAAGAGATCTCTTAAGTAGGTGTCATTAATCTGAATCTCAATGAATGCATTCAAATCACCATTACATGCATCATCAGACAAGCCCATCTCTCTAGTAATGCACGTGGTACTGTTGGCATCAAGCAACTTAGGGAAAAAGTACTTGGAATTTACTTCTGTCATATTCCCCAAGAAACACTCTCTCAGTTTCCTCCAGACCTACAAGAGTGTGCTTTAGCTTATCAAGTTTCTAAGTTTATCAAGTAAAAGCACATCTGGGTCCAGCCTGGCAGTTTTCCCAGGAAGACCAGGACAGCTAGACCAGACAGCTGAGAAGTGACGGGTTGAAAATGTGTAAAAAGAATATTCATAATTTAAAACTTTAATTTAAAGTTACACCTTGAACTCCATTCACACTGTAAACCTCCTTTGTTCAACATCTTATTTTTTGTCTCTACAGATAATTTGAGATTTGGAGCTGATGTGGAAAACACTCAAAATGGAAGGCAAACTCCCATGTCTCCTTGTGTTGGTGGGAGCAATCATGACTGCCCAGTGCCAGGTAAGAGGCTAATGCATCAAATCACTCTCTTGCCATCTTCCTGTATTTTCAGCAGCACTTTCTTACCACCGACTCCAGCTGTCTGCTTCAGGCAGAAAGAGAATCTGCTTAGCTCATGAGAAATCAGAGGAAGAAAAATGTTACAAAGTAGTCTACCTCTTGTTGTGGATGTGTTACGTGTTATCCCGGCTGGTTTTCGTCTCAGTAAGCAAGTCTTCTCCGGGTATTCTTGGTGTATCTGTTCGCTGTCACCTTTCATTGTGAATAAGAATTTCATTGTAACCAGCCTTTAATTTTCTATGGTCATCATCTTCATCACTACTCTTACTTAAAACTGGACATCAATGGTTCCCTTGTCCCCTCACTTTAAGCCTCACACTGTACACAGCTTGAGTGAATGCTACGCAATTCTAAAATGTTTACTCCCTTTCTCAAAAAATTGCTGTCCCACCCTTCCTCCTTCTTTTTATGTTCTTTCTCTTGTGGCCTAATCGAAGAAGCTTTCTAAATTGGTTTCTTCCGTAAAACTTTATCCAAAATATTTCATTTAATTGGCTGCAGGAGACATATCTCTTAAAGATAATCAAGCTACAAAGTCTTATGGGGAAACTGCATGTCAGTGAGCAAAAGTAACTGCTTGTTGACTTTGGAAATTATTTGCTTGAACCTCCTTCAAATACCAGAAAGCTGACAAGCTTTAGTTAGCATTTGCAATACCCCAAGAGCACATAATGACTTCACACACGATGTGAGTACAGCACATCCCAAGTTCATGTCACTCAGGTGACAAGGAATTGCCTGGTAATCCGTGGCAACTGAATGATTTACAATTCTTGGTACCCATACTAGGGTACTAGAGGCACTTTTCACTGTACTGTCTGACAAGAGGGCAGACAGTTCCTCAGATTTATATGACCTCAAGAAAAGGACTGACTCTTTGAAAGTATTTGTTCTTTCATCTTTCTTAAGAGAGCAGATACTCACAGAATTAACATTCTTTGCTTGCAGGGCTTACACGTGCGTTTCAAACGAGGAGCCAGATCTAGAGGTAAGCCAGGCTAACTAAAACCATATTAGCTGGAGCATTATGAACATGGGAGGAGACAGCAAATGATGCTGAAGGAACAGAGCCTGAAAGCTTTTTGTCGCGGTTGTCTGGATGAGAGTATCAAAAGGCAAAATACCAGACCGTTAATACCATCCACAACAAAGTTTTCCCCTCCCTCTGCTCTTCTTCAGAGAAAAAGAGGCCAGTCAATAGTGGAATAGTACATCTGGCAGCACAGCAGTGAGAAAGATGGGACAGTGGTGGTCTGAGAAGGAAAAAGGGCAACCCATTAGACAGATCCTCTCATCACAGATACTTTTCTCCTGGAAATAGAAGGGAGTCCTTTTGCTCAGCCAGGTATTTTTCCTGAATCTCTAAAAGAGGATTTCCTTTCTCCAATTATAGCCATTTGCACAGATAATTCATCTGCAGAAATCTACCAACACAGGGGGACATGGCTGAGGCTTTCAGGGAGCAGAATAGAATACTGTAGGTGCGACAGTGGTCGGAGTCGCTGCCACACTGTGCCTGTCAGAGGTGAGTATGACAAAGAAAAAGGAAATGGTGAGAGATTGTCCATCTAATCATCCTAAAGAAGAAGAACACTGTCAGGGCCAGAGTTACTGCACAGAAAATTTGTCTGGGAATAGAAGAGGATAGAAAAGAAAACACCAGTGTACCCTGACTCGGGCAGGACTAACTGGGAGTGGGCAAGGGGCTGAGGAAGTCTAATAGCATATATGGAGAGAACGAAACAAAGAAAGAATGGAACCGTTACACAAAAAGTCTGTAAGCGCATGGCAATAACAGGTGGGTAAGGGAAAACAGAACAGGCTAAAGGAGACTGACAGGAAAACGAAAGATGTGTATACATTGCCAGCTTCTTGCTTCTGCGAAATCTAACAGTATTTCCCGGCTTTTGCTTATTCCACAGCCTGCACTAGAAATAAATGCTACAATGGGGGCCAATGTTCACAGGCATATTATTCCCCACAGCTCTTCATCTGCCAGTGCCACCAAGGTTTCTCAGGGAAGCAGTGTGAAATAGGTGAGTATACCACATCAACTGCTATGAACAATGCTATTGGTTTTAGCTACGCAATGCACATGGATAAGGTACCCAGAAGCTCCTGCTGTCCACTAGGCTCTCTATTAAGTTGTCTTTTTTTATTCTAAAGCTAATATTACAAAGAACTTCTACGGACACCGGGGTTGTTCTCAGTGTCTCTTAATAAAGCCCTGAATTTTGTAGCTGAAGACCTTCATATACACTTACAGTCTGCCTGACAGGGCATTTTCACTGACTTACTAGACAAGACATCTGAGAGCGAAATGCAAACAGAACAGAGACTGGGGAAGCTGTCTGGGAAAGAATTGGGATGCTGTCCTTACAGAATCATTTTGTTCCCTTTTGTTCAGATACTGAAGTTAAATGCTACAAAGACACTGGAGTAACATATAGGGGTACGTGGAGCACGACAGAGAGTGGAACTGAATGTTTAAATTGGAATAGCAATGGCTTGGTGGACTGGATGTACAGTGGCCAAAGAGAGGATGCTGCCGAGCTGGGATTAGGCAATCACAAGTATTGCAGGTGAGGAGCTGATGGCACACGGGTCAGAGCCACAGGAATCAGTCCATACTAAGAGCTTGGAGCAAAAGAATGGCTGCTTGCTGCAGTCTGATACCAAGCAGGGAACACTCTGCACAGGTGCAGATACTGTGCAGCCCGTGAGCAGTAATTGCAACGTCTGTAGACATATCTGAACTTCAGATCTTCCTAGACTGGATGTTTATGGCAGACTACAAAATGCAAGTATGTCTCACCCCATAGTCTTTCCCTTGCCCCTTCTCAGTCCCTAAACTCCATTTGTAATTCAGTTTCCTGCAGCTTCAAATCCTGATCAAAACTGTAAAAATATAGTGCTTCCTGTACATGACCTAAACTGCACAAACATGCTGTCCACTCCTGCTAGCTACTGGCCACCTCATCCTCACCTCAATGTACTCCACATTTTTATAATTAAAACAGGAATTCAAGCAACTTCTGATGGTTCAGTCCATGTCTTCACTGCAGAGCAGGACTAAGCGAATTAGATGGCCTACATGACACTATTGACAATAGCTTTATAATGATGCATAATATTGTTACTCTTTCAGAAACCCAGATGAGGATTCCAGACCTTGGTGCTATATCTATAAAGGGGGAAAGTACACCTGGGAACACTGCAGTGTGCCCTCCTGTTCAAAAGGTACATGCAGGGGACAGGGAATGGACTTTGGAATTTCCATTATTCACTGCATATATAAGGGTTCTCTGTGGACTTGGGCTATTTCTGTAGCCTAAAAAGTTGAGACTCTCATGTTATATCATATTTAGGCTTTTAGTATTTATGACACTGAGAGAATGAGGTACATATAGGTAATATATAGATGCCTCGACAGAAATCACACATAGGAACAACTGACAGGTTCACATCCATCGGTTAATGTGCAGCTTTCTAATTGAAGTTAGGAACTGCAGATCTGGAAGAGGCACAGATTACCGCGGCAGCCACAGTGTTACCAGTTCTGGAGCTACCTGTTTGAAGTGGAATTCTCGAATCCTTGTAAACAAGCTATATACTGCTTGGAGAAGAGATGCTTACCAGCTGGGCCTTGGTAGTCACAATTTCTGCAGGTATGTAAGTAGGTTATAGAATAAAAAAAAAAAACAAACATCAAACTGTCTTGTAGTACTCTTAAGGCAGGGCTCCAGTCTTTTACATGGATTGTTAAAGCCCAGGCAGGGCTTTAAAATCCAGTCTTTTACATGGATTGTTAAAGCCCAGGAAACACATTACTAGTAGCAATGAAGCTCACTCACAATAGTAATTTCATTCCACCTGACGTATTTATGCTTCTCTAAGATCAGACTACATAAGTGCAAATTTCATGTGCCCTTAGGGCTCTCTGTATCTCTAGAAAAATAACAAAGAATACACTCAGGTCGCAGTCTGACACCTTTAGATCTCTGCAAACTCCCTGCAGATCTGATAATACAAATAGCTCTTCTCTTTCCTATGCTGCAGGAATCCTGATAATGACAGCAAGCCCTGGTGCCATGTCCTGAAAGGAAATCAGCTCACATGGGAGTACTGCAATGTGCCTACTTGCTGTAAGGATACCAGTGCTCCTGGTTCTTTTTTTTCTTTGAAGCATTACTGACTTGCATGTCATCTGTATTAAAGTAAGATATGGAGAAAAAAAGCTGTATTAAACTCAAGCATCTTCCAGTAAAAAAAGAGCTAGAGTTTAAAAAAAAAACTTTTTGGAGCAGAAAGAGTTATCTGTAGCTCCATTCTCACAGAAATGCCTTTTGCTTTGCCAGAAGGGAAGATTGCAGAAATGGAGGACAGGAAAGGCAGGGTTTCCTTACTGTATTTTTCAAATCAGAATACAAGTTTCCTAGGAAACAGGGATGAGTCAAATACTAAACAGTTCATGGCAGGCTGCCTCAACATGGACTGGTGACTAACAGGCTCTTAACCCAAACTCAAAGCAAGAGTGCCTGAACAAAAAGCCTATTTCTGGGTTTGTCATCCACAGCCACCTGTGGCTTACGGCAGCGCAGAGTACGCCAGTACAGGATTAAAGGTGGTTCCTACGCAGACATTGCAGCTCACCCATGGCAAGCTGCCATCTTTGTGAAGTATCGCCGAGTGCCTGGAGAGCACTTCCTCTGTGGAGGAATTCTGATCAGTTCCTGCTGGGTTTTGTCAGCTGCTCACTGTTTTGAGGAAGGGTAAGTTGAAGATTCAGTACTGTCAGGAGGAAAAAAATCTGGAAAACAGAAGTATCCAGTATAGCCTTACTGGAAGGGTATAAGACTTGGAAAAATCCCTCCTTATCCCAGTAAGTCTGCACTAAAGATTATAGTTAATTGTGCTGAGCATTGCAGAGAGGCATTTAATTGGGCAAACCAGCAGGATGGCATTAAGGTACCACAGCAGAGTATCAGATACCTTAAGAACAAACTCGTCAATACACATGCAGAGCCATCAGAACCTTGAGAACGGCAAAGGGCTGGCAGAGGAACTTTGCCATGATGGCTGTAAGCATGTAGAACAAAAATGAAGGCAAACAGGTCACGTTGAGGTCAACCTGCCTGGGTAACAAAGTAGTAATAACGCTAAAATTAAAAAAAAAAGCAGACGCTCCAACAGCACATCTTCAAGGGAAGGGTCCGCTTTAGTTAACACGAGAATAGAGACTCTCTTGTTCTTCAGCTTTAGTACAAATCAGCTGAAGATTGTGCTGGGTAGGAATTCCCGAGCAACTCCTGAGGAAAATGAACAGAAGTTTCAAGTGAAGAACTACACTGTGCATCAGAGATTTGACTCAGAAAATTTCAACAATGATATTGGTAAGAACTTTGCTGACTTTGTGACTGGAAAGGTCACGGTTGGCTCAATTCTGTGATTAATGAAGTGGGGATTTTGTTTCCTTGTTCAGCTCTGTTGCAGTTGAACTCAGATGGAGAAGGCTGTGCTGTTGAAACAGGCACTGTCCGTCCTGCCTGCCTCCCCATGCCAGAGCTGCAGCTGCCTGACTGGACTGAATGCGAGATATCTGGTTATGGCAGAAATGAAGAATGTAAGTAGGAGATACATGTCTACATGCAAGTAGAAGATAGTATGTCCAGAGCTTGAGTCCTCTGCCCTCAAAGAATTCAAGCCTTTGGCATCACTGAACGCATAATCTATCGTATTGGCTTATATGAGCACTACAAAATGTATGTAGGAGTTACTCAAAACCAAGTTCTGCTGTAAGTTATTTCATTCATCTGAGTTCTGTCAGTTGTATGGGCTAATAGAGTCTTCCTTGATACTCTCCACAGTGCAAAACAAAACAAAAAAATGGCACAATGAATAAGGTAGGAAAGACGTAAGATTTGCAGTCAGGGCTGCCACATTTCTGCTGTACTCAGTACATTTAGATACTGTAATTTGGACAGAAATCCATTTCTGTCGAGGTTTGATATACCATACAGTTGCAGAAAGATGCATTATTCTAAAAGATACATTGGCTATGGAGAGATTAGCAAAAAAAAAACCTAAAGAAAGAACAATCCCAGATATACATTAAAAGGCTGGCTAAATTGTTTTTAAAGTGAGCTATAACAAACAGAAATAAAAGCTGTCAGAAGGTCTACACAGGCAGACCTGTATTTAAAGCAAACAAAATAAACCCCCAGCTCTTATTTTACTTTCTTCCTTTTCCATTTTCTTTACATTCTCTAACTTGTAAACTTCTTAAGACAGAAACTGTGAAGCATCCATCATACAAGACCTAATCCCAGTTTGGACCCAAAGGGGTTTTGGAACAGACCTAAAGACATAGCATATAAGCGTGGCATAAAGTTTTTTTAAAGTGCTTTTAAAACTTGTCGTCAGCATTGCTTACAGGGAGTACAGGGTAAACTCCGAGAGGGAAAAGATGCTGCAACTGTAATTCAAAACTCTACTGAATAACAACAGTCCTGCCAACTTTCAGTTTTGTGCAATTGTAGCTATACGGGAGAATAAAGCCAAATCAATCAACCAACCAAATCTCTTTAATTCCAACATAAATGTACCAGTTACTCAGTGTTATGTATGACAAAGCATCTAATTTTTGTTAGTGCAAGTCTAATATTAAACAGTTAGGATCCTGCTTCATACAGTTAAGGCATTCTCATAGACATTTCCTGTGACTTCATTTTGATTGATGTAACTATGCTAAGATGACTTATCCACCCAAGAAACCCGGCAGTCTTTTAATTTGGAGCCTACATAAACCTCTCTAGCTTGCTGAAGAAACAATATTCTCTCTCGACTAGATTTAAGCTGTTCTGATTAGCAAAGTAGAACACCCAAGATATAAAAAGACCCTTTGGCCAGGAAATTTTAGTTTAGCCACTGAGCTACTTCTGTTCACTCTCCCTTAAACTACGGAAACTGAACTGCAACTTTTAAAAAACATATATAGGCACATACACAGACATATATATGTATTTATATTGTCATTTTTCTTCCAGTTTCTCCATTCTATTCAGAGCACCTGAAGGAAGGCCATGTCAGATTGTTCCCAGCCAGTCGGTGCACAGCACAGTATCTAGACAACCGGACAGTTACAGACAATATGTTATGTGCAGGAGACACAAGGAACCTTGATGACGCCTGCAAGGTACAGCCAATTCTGTTCCTCTTTTTTCTTTTCCTTGTCTCTTTTCTTTTCTCTGTACTTTGAGCTAACCAAACAAAAAGCTTCAGAAAACAGATTAAAGAAGTTATGCATTTGCCTACATGGCAGTTCTAGTAGACTTTTGTTGAACAGAACGGAATTGGTGGCTCCTCTTCCATTTTTATTCCCCCACCCCTCATGGAGGGAAAGGCAGGGAACACTTAAGCAGTCAAACCAGAGCAACACAGACCGAAAATCCCAAATACAGGAAATACCACAAAACTGAACAGGAAAATCCACCCCAGCATTTCCTAATATTTTCTGTTATGTGAGCATGCAAAACACTCAGCAGGAGGTTCTGTAGAAGGAAGGGGGTGCCCCTCTATTGAAAAGTAGAGAAAAGAAGAAGAAAGGCTGAAAGATAGTGGAGAACAAGCAGCTATGACATGAGGAAAAAGGAGGGCATGCATTCAATCCACATCCTTTCTGTTTAAACAGCTATTTAATAATTGTGCTTTACTGTTACACACAGCAATATAAAACCCCTTGGATCTTTATAGCTTGAATAAGGGCCTTCCTCTCTTTGTTCTTTTCAACATTTTACCTACATTTCATAAATGAGCTCCATACAAAGTTAGACACTTTAGTGTTACATTTTTCTGTGTCTCTCTCCATAAGAGGAGCATTGAGGGAGTCTGGAACATAAAAGTGACTTAGGTAAAAGTACCGTTACTAGGCGCTCTTGATTTGTGAGCATACTACATAGGGTATTTCTGTAAACGCTAGTGCACCGCTAAAGCCAGTGGGGGTGGGAAAAACAATGCAAAACCAAACGAAGAGAAAAGGAGATTGTTACTAATCTGCTACTTCTCTGTAGGGCGACTCTGGAGGGCCTCTGGTCTGTATGAAGGATGATCGTATGTATCTGATTGGAATCATCAGCTGGGGAATAGGATGTGGCCGCAAAGACATACCTGGTGTTTATACAAATGTGAATCGTTATCTTGACTGGATTCAGGACACCATGAAACTCTGAGAAAAAAACGAACCCCTTGCAATGTTGCGACCATGCCCTCACGGCTTCCTTCTGGGCACTTTAAGTATGCTGACAGGGCTTCCTGTTTGTCCAGATGCTTATGACTTCCAGTACAACAGGAAGACAAACTGCAATGTGTGGGGAGGGTATGTTCTCAAAATACTCTCCTTTCCTTCTAACAGGTTATTAGAAGCTAATCCTCCTTTTCCCCAACATCACCAAACTTTCACCTTGCATCAAATCACACAAGTACAATAAAAAATTAATTTTGGCCCTGAGTGAATAAACCAAGAGAGAACATCATGCATCTCTTTAGCAGCTATATTGTTTTAGGAATGGGTGTGAACTGAAGGGGACAGATTTAATTTCCTGAAAACTTCATCTCCCACTTCCAAGTGCTCTTGTGCCTTCCTATCCTGGCATTCCCAAGCCTGCCAAATACCTGCAGCCTGTAAAACGGTCTAAACTATTTCACTGAGGAACATGAGTCCGTGCCCTCAGGAAGGCAACTTTTGTTTTGCAATTCAAACAGTCTATTAAATACAATATTTGAGCTCAATGCGATCTAACAGACACCAATAAAACGTAACTGAACCACACCTGACACTGATCTCTTTTAGAAAAATAGAACCTACGAAAATGTAAGCTGCAGAGAAGAGTTTTACCTCACAGCTATTACATGAAATATCCTAGTTGACAAAGAATGCTAGATAAGCCCTAGCTGCCATCTCTGCACTTGTTCATTCCTTCCATCCTGGCCTGTCTTCTGACACATCTTCTCTGTAGCTGATTAAAAGAGTAGCCCAGAATCAACCCCAAAGTTTTACACATGCTTCTTTATCCTGCATTTTGTAATAGGTCCTTAATCTGGGAGATTTACCAAATCCTTGTCCAATAGCTAGCATCTAGTATTCTCCAGCCTTACTTTAACTTGCATTTCATTTCTCAGTAGTTGCTGCCACCTAGCTCAGTGCATTTAACTGCCTTTCTCTGGCTTGTTTACCCAATACATCCCTCCTTGATAAAAAAAAATCCCTGAGATGGTTTCCATCTTTTCATCAACTTTTCCACTTCTTACACGGTTTTTATCCCTACTTGTCCTCTTCCAGCACACAGTAGCACCATCATGAGACAAAGTCTAGGAGTAACTACTGCCATCTGCCTGCTTCCTTTCATCTGACTTTGTAGCTGATATGGTCATACTCAAAGTTGTTTCAGAACCCAAGTCAACATCAGCATTTGTTGGAACTGAAGTACACAGCTGCACCTCATGTTTCTCCCCCAGAAGTCCTTCTTATGTCCAACTTCTGTCATTGATGTTGTTCCCCATTTCCCCTTTCTGCCTTACTTCATCTTCCATAGGAACTTGCAGCCACCTCAGACTGGTATGTCATAAGGGCCAGACGCCCTTATGTATATAAGAAACCTTTCAATATCTTGAGTACCATGAATCGCTTCAACAGTAAATTAAAGATTCTTTGAAAATCAAAGCTACAAAGCCAAAGGACAGTATCAATACTTGAGGAGCAGGACGGTGATGAGGTATTTAATTGTCTTCATAACCAAAGCACTGCCCTTAGCATGCTACCCAGCCCAGTAAACAAAAATGGTTCAGCTGCATTCCTAAAGACATTTTCACTTGAGGTTCCAGGAAATGCTCAGCACTCCTTTTGGGAAACACTAAGAAAAATTACCAAGAAAATAATTAATTTTAGCTTTTCAGACAGTGACTTAGTCCCAGGTTTACAATGCCAACTGCGTAAAGACATTTATCTCTCTAAGGCACCCACTATACACAATCCAATTGGCATAATTTACCTTCCTCCTCAAATACCAACTGTGTTTCTTGTAAAGCCTGCACAAACCACTCTGAAATGACACAGACGACATGTAAAAATTAATTTTATTGATGTCCTTGTTGAAGGTTTTGTTTGCACTGAACATGCTCAGCAGTAATGTCATCTCAGCGGAATGTCAACTGCTATGGAATTCTCCAGTTGCACCAGAACTTTCAATTCCACAAGCAAGATGTCACTCATCCACTGCAAGCATCCACCACATGCAAGCCGGAATGAATGCTATCCTTCGTTTAGGGTCACCCTGTTCTGTTCACAAGCATGAACTGTACATGCTGGACTCCACAGCCACATGTGTGTGGTCACGTGTACAGCAGTTTAGGTGCAAGTTCTGCGACCAAGACAAAACACACCGGCACGTAGTGGCCAAAGAGCCTGTTACAGACAATATGAACAGTGCAGGTGCCTCTCATTTCCTATTTCTGCTGCACACAGGGATGTACCACAGGCTGGAATGGGCAGATATAGCAACAGCTCTTGAGGAAGAGGTGATCCCAGTGAAAAGTCTGGCGTAGGTTTGAATCCATGTGCACAGCACCTGATTGGTACAGGAACTGAAATGAGGTAGGACGGGAGGAACACTACAAAGGTACCAGGTCACAATTATCTCAAAGAAAGACATCAGTGAGCAGGAGAACAGCAGTATCACCTTCATTTGCAATAGGCAAGCAGAGGCAAAAAGAGGTTCCAACAAGTTACTAGGACAGCGGTTATCTTCATATAGCCACAGCTTCGATTTACATCAGTACTGTCTCCACAAAAGTTCCTCTATCTGTCTCTTCTGATTCCTCAAATAAGCTAGGAGAATTCCTACCTTCAAACACTGATGAAAGACGAGGAGAAGCAGAACTACATGGAGGTGCCGCCACCCGTCAGTTACAAGATTTGAATGTATTTCAAGTCTGTATTCAAGAGACTCAAGATACTTGATAACCAAGATGCTTATGAAATATCTAGAGAAAGAATGCGCTTCTTCCCTTCCTCCCTTTGTGGCACCATCCCCAATCTCAGGCTCCTCAACTTCCCATCCCGGCTGGAACAATCTACCCTTCCACTTCTTCCAGTCCTTTTGAGGCAGAACGGCTAGATGTTCTCCCTGCTGGCAAGAACTATACAACTCTCCACCCTAACACCCAGTGATGCAGAAAGGCAGATGCCGGATCATCACATTGGAGCTGAAGTTTGTGGAAATTCAACTTTGTAACATCTACAAAGGGATAAAAAGCCAAACAAAATACAAGGAAGAGGAGTTACAAAAGGCCATAAATCCCTAGAATTTCCTCTAAGACAGAAAAATGAAGGTGATACAAGCTTACGTAGCTGGCTCACTAATCCTAAGGGACCCGAGCACCTCTTCCATCTGCTATTGTTCCAAATACTTCAGACTCAGGTAGGGATGAGGTGGTTTCAGGTCAACCTTACTTTTCCCTGTTTTCCAGCACTCTGAGCACTGGCTTTCCTGCTCATGCTACTACAGACAAGGGAGCAACCCTAAATAGACGGATGAGATAAGGGGCTGCATCCAACAGCCAGGGACAGAGGAAACAGGAAAAGTGCTCTTCCTCACTATCAGGAGCCTCTAGGTTCGGACTTGGAACTTGCCAGCCTTAGTCATGTATTTTATCCCTTTGAACGGCTTGTACTTCTCCCCATACATGTCCAGGCGATTCACCTTCAGTCCTAAAGGCAAACAAACACAGCATAAGACTGACTGCTGCCACAAACAAAGCTGACAGGCCTTTGGGATAAAGGGACAGAAGATCATACTAGTGGTGCAAAAAGCCCAGGAAAAGTTTCAGCAAGCAGTAGACAGAAAGGAGAAAAGCTGTCAACTGCTAATTGTTAGAATCATTCTTTACAAACACATCCATACCCTAAATTTCTTTATAGGTCTGTAAGCATGAAATACAAGGAAATGTATGTAAGTTGTTCCACAGACCACCAGAAAGAATAAATCCATATCTGTACTCAAAGCAGACAACTTTTTTGCTTGAAGAACACGTTTCAGGTAGAATGTACTTCAGAAGGTTTGCGAAGTTACTTCAGCTACATGCAGAATGAGCACCCCGGCACAGCAGAGAACATTCCGCTTCTTTACCTCACAATCACTTACCAGATATAGCCAGCTGCTGAATTTTAAACTGCAGGTTAATGGTGGGGTTTTCGTCCGGTTTCGACGTCCCAGCTTGCAGGCTCACACTCCCCTTCAGGCTTGGCAGTTTCTGGGGGTTTATTTTCCCAACATCCCATGACAGTAACTTTAAGGAAGACAAAATGCAGCAGTGAAACTCAAATGCTGTTAACACCCTCTAAACAGGAGTCCCCTTCCAATGACAGCTTTTAATGTTTCTCTATGAAAAATGTCTTTTTCTTAGCATCTTGCCTTTCATATTGGCCAGACACAGGATTAAGGAGCAGATACCTCAGAACCTTTGTGCTCCCTCTCTTTCCATGAGGCTCCCCAAAAGCCTACTATGAATGATATTTCCACTATTTGTGCTAAAAGCCCCATGGGTAAGCCCAACAGATTAAAGTTTGCAAGAAAAAAAAAAGTTAACTCCTCAGGCTCAAACAACAAACAACAAACCAGAACACTCCAAACCAAATCAAAACCATTAAGCAACCCTTAGTGTTTGCAAAAGACCAACATGCAGCACTGGGTGTGACAACTAGATATGCAGACGTTTGTAAGCCATCCGCCAGACTAATGTCCCATCATACAAGACCAGTGCTTGGATTTTCTTCACCACACCAAGTAGCCAGAACTACAATCCACTCACACACTAAGGTATTTGTTCTGGGGATTAAGAAAACTCGTAGCATGCAGCTGTTAAGAAAAAGTTCTCCTCCCAACACACTGCCTTCAGCAAAGCAGTGTTCATGGAAATGTTCATGTAAGCATGAACAGCTTGACTGCATTTTCTGATAGATAAGAAAGATTTTTAAAAAATTTATCTGATTTCTCTCTTTCCTCTTACCTTTGTAACTGGATCGAAGACATGTGTTCCCTGGGAGGGTGTAAGGGTCATATTTAAGACACTTTTTGGCATCTGGCTAGTGACCATCACTCCCTCTACAGTCTTCCCCATAGTCTGCTTCGGCCCCACTGTGATCTCAAACCGTCCCAGTGAGCTGCTATCGCGGAAACTGATGTTGTGCTTAACGTAGACAGGAATTGCCACAAGACTAGAATAAAGACACAAACAGAAAGTCCTTGTCAATCTCTTGCCTTCATATTTGCTTAAAAGAGGAGGAAATCCTACACCCATTTGTTTGAGCTAGGAACAAAGTCAGGATTCCATTCTCAAGTCTTAATTACACTTTTTGTAATCAAGCTTGCTGTATCCTAGGGTTTTTTTATCAGAACAGGAAATGACATCCAATAAAACAGGAGGCTTGAGCAAAGGATGAGAAATGTTTTGGCATGTCACAACCAGGCTGGCAAGTAGTTCCCGGCAGTGCAGCAGCACTTGAACTTCATGTTTGTGCTTTTGGTTGCATTTCCCACTCCTTTTCATCTACTAGAGATAAATCTGACATAGGTCTAGCAAAATTCCTCAGCAGCTGTAACCCCAAATAGTACTCGGGAAGCTGTTTCTAGAGAAGAGTGCAAACGTGGACAAGAACTTGTGGTTCTATTAAGAGAGATGTCAAAAACCCAACAGGAGCACCAAATGATCTTGTTTTATTCTAAAAAGTTTTTATAAACATATGAAATCAACAGCTTGATTACTCTACACTGCCTAATTCTTTCCCTCTCTAGTCTATCTGCTAGTAGTCTTTGAAAAATGCTAGCTGACCAGAAAGAAATTACAGAATCACTGCTCCAAACAAGGAGAAAACATGTAATATAAAAAAAGACAAATGCAAGTTCCCATGCATCTCTACTTCACTTGGCTCAACATGCCACTTCATCTTTAAAAGTTCCTTCTTTTATCCTCTTCCTAGCCAGAAAGATCCAAATTTCATAATTCACAGCACCAGATTCATCACCTACTTCTGAGCACTGACGTGGTAGGACAGCAAGCGGAAATTTCCATCAGGTGGAATGAAGGAGAGTATTCTCTCTGACTCCCAGCGCTTAAAACGCACACACGGGTGAAAGCTGACATCATCCAATAACCGAGGGTTCTGAAACAAAAAGAAAGTCACAAGGTTTATGAAGGCAGTACAACTTAAAATGACCTCCTCTTCTTATCAATCTTCTATCCATGCAGGGCCTACCATTTGACACGCTCTTGACCACTTGAAGGTGTCTACATTCAGACATGTTTGATGCTGCTATATCCATGTGAAAGCAGTACTCAATAACCTCTACCCTTTTTTAGGATATTTTAAATCCTATTTGAGAAAACTTAGTCGTGTCACATAATTGCATTGGTGCATACTCATAAAAGAGAAGGCCCTTTAGGATATCTGCTTAAAGCACTACTGTATCTCAAAAACTTAGTCACAGCACACATTACCTGTGCTTTTAAACAAAGAATCTGAAAAAGACTTTTTAGGCTCTAAGTTGCTGAAGTTCCTGATGAGTTCCCATTGTCATTTCTTTCTCTTTTTGTCTGACATACCCAGATTCTGATGTACTGGAATCCATCATCACGAGACTGCAATCTTAGCAGCAGGGCTGGGAAACCCCTTTCAAAATACTTAAGTAAAGATACATCCTTGAGCTTTACCATAAAGGAGAGGGTAAGGTCTGGCATCCCAGTCAGCTTGACACAAGCATCAATCACCCCTTGGATTTCAGCAGTAATCGTGGAACCTGTAACAATAAAATATACACAGGTGGTTATGTGAACCTGATCAAAAAGATCCCAAAGTGGAAAAACTATCAGTGAGGAGGAAGGAAATCTTATTTTCTTAATGAAATGTCATGGCTCATTATGTTGCCTGCTCAACATTTTTATCATTCCCAATGACTCCTCTAGAAGATTCATTCAATTAAGAACTATGGACACCAGCAACGTGCATTTTAATGGCCAATGACAATAGCTCCCAATTCTAACAAGACTAAGATGCACAAATACTAAAGAGAAAGTGCTATGCACAATTTTTACTCATCTTCTATTTTCCCAGTATTGAATTGCTTATGAGGCCTCAAGAACAAGGACAAGTGAAAATCTTGGTGCCTCTGTAAAATTTTTGACTGAATAGCACATACAAGTTAGCAACATTCCAGGGTAAAAATAGGAACAGCTTCCCACACGTGAATGAAGGTGGGCCTATTTGAAAACCTAACTCTCTCTTCAGGCACTACCAGGACAAGCTATCCTCGTCTTAGCCAGGAGCAACTTCCATACCCGATTTGTCAATGATTGCATCTATCTCCTCAATCACATCAAAATAGGCCTCATTGTTGGTATATTTTACACCAGTACGTCTCCAAGGCACCACTGAGAGCTGTCCAGTGGGAAGCTGGTCACCCACATTAGTGCTTCCTGGAAAAAGAAAGAAAATCAACAACCACAGAAGTTAGGCAATGCTGCAGAACAAGTCCTTGGCCTCATAGAGCTTAATCGTAATTAATCCCTGAAAACTTCATTTTCTTTGTAGGACAGCAATTACTCTTCCAGATTCCCTGTACTCCAAAAATGTACATCTCTCTTACACCCAGCTCTAAAATATACCACAGTAATGCATGGGGAAGTGTCTACACATGGGGATGTGTAAACTCACATCAAACTAATTCATCCTGGAAGTCTTGTCATGGCTGTAACTGAAAATGTAATCTGACGTTTTATTGTTAAAAAACCCCAAATCAGACCAAAACCAAATGTAAAACCAAAGTGCAGCTGGTGCTGAAATTGGAAGGAACCTCAAAGCAAAGCACTAACACCTGCCTCCCTAAATACACCTGTGCTGCACGAATGGTATGGGACAACATAAATTTTCTTCGCCCATGTCCTAATTTACTTATGCAAGAATATTGCCACCGGGACTCCATAGTTTATCTTCTTATTTCCCTGTACCTGTGATGGTGTTGACGACTGTTCGCAGAATAGTAGGAGGTTTTATCAATTCCTTAAGAATATTAGACTCTGTTGCCAACGGAAAGCCATTGTCCAGCATCTCCTCCAGCACCTCATAAACCACCACAACATTGTCCTTGATAATTACTTCTGAACAGACACCAAAATAATCCTGTGCAAAAGAAAGAATTAGTCAACGATCTCTGAGAGAGAATCTTAGTGATCATTCAGTCCAGTGCCCTCCCATACAGGAATAAATCAAGCCCCTCCTTGGAGGAGGCAAAACAACACTGAAACTCCCTGTATTACTACAAGCACATCGGACACACCACTCTCACAGACATGTACAACTCGGAGCACACCTCTGCCACTGCTCCAGTAAGGTGGCAAATTCCCACATTAGCAGTCCCAACTAATTCAGCAGGTTTTAAAATCAAACATTTAATTTACTTACTGTCTTATTCTATGTGGACTTCAAGCATCTTTCAGGAGAGAGCAAGTGCACGTGCACGAACACAAACCCGAGCTTCTAGTTACTTACAGCAATTAAAGAGATCAGGCATTTTGCATAAAAAATGAGTATACGTATACTGTGACAGTAGAGAAATCCTAGTTCTGCATTACAAACACTCTTTTTCAGATGCATCAGATTTTAATATACATCTAAGTCAGTGATGACATGCTCATGCCTCGCACCCTCATAAAAAACAAGACCTAAGAGCTGACACAATCCACTGTGGGCCTGAACGGCCAATCCACTCCCTAAAGTTAGAGGAACATAACTCAGAATACAGTCAGGTTCTGACTGACATCTTGGAAGCAAAAGCTCCCATGATACTTGTTTGGCCGAGCACACACATTTCCTGTATTCTGGCAAGATGCTGGTCACAAGACATTTCAAATCCAGACAACACAATCCTGTTGTTGGCAGGCGGAAGGCAGACATCTTTACCGTTTCCCTAAACTGATCAGAAGTCATGTCAACCAGAGTACAGAGGGAATACAGCTACTCTGGGCAATCCCTGCAAATCACTGCTTTAGGAAGCTTCCAAGAAGCATCACTAGATATAAGCGCACGGATAGGTTGTCACTAACTGATTAAAGCACGTAGCTATGAATTGCAAAAGTTCCTTGTGAGAACAAGGCCAGCTTGGTCTTAGTTCCCAGTTCCCAGAGCAGATAAGGGTGCAGAACAGAAGTACCGATTGCTGAAAGAGTCATCCTGTGAGCACAGGTAGATCCCGAATCCATCGTAATCCTAGGCAGTAAATCCCCGACTACGGCAAGCCCTGTCTATATCCTCACAAACGCAGGATGAAAATTACGTGGTAGGAAACAACAAGAAGCTAATAGCTGCGAAGCAGAGGGGCTCTTTGCGCCGCCCGCCCGTCTTCCCCCGCAGCGCGGCCGTGCCGAAGCTCCTCCGCTCCAGCGAGCGGGGCCCACGCCCATCGGCCGTACCTGGAACGTGTCCACGACGCGGTGCAGGAACTCGATGACGAAGAGCGGCGGCACCTCACTCTGAATGACGGCCACGAAGAAGATCTTGTGGCGGTAGACGCTAAGGAGGTAGTGGTGCGGCGTAGGGATCACCGGTGGCACGTTCTCCGCCTCCGAGGCCCGCTCCTGCGCCTCAAAGAAGTAATCACAGACGGAGCGACTGACGACGCTCTTCCAGTGCTTCTCCAGGAAGATGTCCCCCGAGGCGTTGATCAGAAACAGACTGTGGATCATGGCTGCGGCGGGGCCGGGCTGGGCCGGAGCGAAACCCCCGCGAGTGCTCCCCACACAGGCCCCGCCCCCCGCAAGCCCCCTG
>VZTH01007431.1:34951-45977 GCA_013397815.1 Aleadryas rufinucha | reverse complement strand
TAGTCAGGATTACCTTGACCCTGGCTATCGCTGGGGTTAGCCCAAACTTCCCCCCTTCCCCATCATTGTCAATTCTCGCCTTCCATCAGCCCTGTCCGAGCGTGTTTCAGAGCCGGGTCACCCCTCCTGGCAGGGCTTGGAGCCCAGACTGCAGAAAGAGCCTCCCGGAGCCGTGTCAGGTGTTCGGGGCAAATAAAAGAGCCTGTGAAAGGCTCTGCCTGCACGGAATGGGGCACAGGAACAGAGAGATGGAAAAAGCAAGTGCGGAAAGGAGAAAACTACCCTGAACCCATCATTTTAATAACCCCGTACCCTTCATTTTCTGCATCGGGAGAAATAAGTAGCTGTGAAATATTTCCCGCAGGTCAGTAACACAAGCACATCTATGTACACAAACACATAGGCACGATTTTTACCTCTAGAGAAGGGGGAAATCTGCCACACCCGGAACTGTACCCCAGCCCGGGGTGTTTATTTGGGGTGCTGGTATTGCTCCACATCAGCGAGAAAACCGCTACAATTATCACCTTTTATCCAGAAGGGAAACTCTCTGTAACCAACTCACTTTTTTTTTTTTAATGGTTTTTCTTTCCAAACTTTCCAAACAAGCCCAAACTTCCTAAGCCAGGGCAAGGAGGGTGAGAAAAAATTCTATACACATCTTAAAAATAAAAGAAGGGAGTAGAAACCCCATCCCTTTCCAAAATGCGAGTTTTCAGGTCGGGGCTCAGTTACTTTCGCTCGTCTCATGTCATTCCTAAGTTAAAGTTTAGAGAAACCTGTGAAGCGTAAGGAGAAGGAGGTCCCTGCTCTGCCTCGGCCATCGCCCCGGTCCTCCCTCAGCTGCCGGGCGCAAGGAAAAGCCTCCAGGCGCCGGCTGCGGTGGCAAGGTCCCGGGAAAGCAGGATTGGAGGGGTTTAACGAGAGCCTCCTTCATTTTCTCAGTGTTCATTCATCTGACGGAACGGCGTTGTGTGAGTGTAGGGATGAACAGGCAGCTCTGGGGCAGGTTAGAGCCGGTGTTTGCTTTGTATCTCGAACAGAACCACCTCTCACATTCACCATCTCACCTTAATATCAAAATCCAGAACTTTTCGTTTTCAAGTATTTTCGCTTCGTTCCTTCCTGCTCGCCAATTTAAAATGCAATTTTTTTTACTCCAGACTATTTCCGTGAAAACCATTCACCCCAAAAAAATGTTTTCTAGCCCCATTTGCAGTTCTTTCACCGCCACCTCCCCACCCTCTTCCCATCATTACCAATTATTATACTGTGATTTTCCATGCAGAGCTGGAAACAGGCTCCCTTTTTCCCAGCCAAAGCAGGTTCCACTCTGCACCGGAATAAAGCGGCGTTTAGGGGTGACCGGGGCTGATCTCATCCCCATCGTTGCTCACAGCTTTGTGGGAAAACTGCAGCTTTCGGTTAAGTTGCTGGGAGTTTCACAGGAGAAAAAAAACCTGCCAGGTGATGCTTTTTGCACGGAGATAAACTATTCTCAGTGCTGATTTCATGAGGCAAAAGATCTTCCCTGGTACTTTTGACAAATTTTTACAAGGAAAATAAATGCCCACATGCATTTCATTCACATTGGTGTTTTAAACGAGTAAAACTATGGATGCAATTTCAGCTGCAGAGAATGCTCTTAGTAAAGCTCAACACGCGCTGATCTATCACCTGGAAGGAACCAAAGGTTTTTGTTTTAAAGGAAATGTTCCTCTGGACCTGAGGAGAGCATCCTCCTCTCATGCTATCAGGAGATGCAGACGATTTCGCTGTGTACTTCACAGGACTAATAATCACCACCACAGCACTTCCGCACGCTGGGGAACCGTGCAGGTCCAGTATTTGCCTTTGTATTATAAACACCTTGCAAATGTTGCATTTGGGTGGTTTGGGGGTTATTTTGGTTGTGGAATTTTTATATACATTTGCTCCATTCGGGGCCGGAGCGAGTAAACAGATTCTGAAAATTCGGGTGAGAAATACATGCACGAACACACACACACACACACACACACACATGCACACACACACTTTTTTTAAATTTTAATGTTGTTTGGAGGAAGCTCCAAAGTAATTGTGGTCATTTCATAATTGCGTGAGATTCTGGGGTTTTTCTTCTTCATATTAAGCAGAGAGGGTAGAGACACTCCTAACTCGTAAACCCCCAGAGATTTATCCCTCCCTGCCCCAGGAAGCATTCACAGGCAGAGGGGGGATTTTGCTGGGAGGGTAATCGGGGCAGCCCTTCCTCCGCTGGGACACCGGGATGTGCGGGAAGCAGCAGAGCCCAGCCCTGAGGGGAGACCTCCGGGAAGGACCGGCCCCATGCACCGGCTGGACTCTCCTGCAAGGCTTAAATTCCGAAGGCAAAGACAAGGAGCATTTTTAACTTTCCCTTAACTCCTAAAAGCCAGTAGTGGAACCGATTCTGGAGCTATGCACGGTTGTGACACGAAATGTAACACAATGTCCTGGTACAGCTGTGCACAGACACAGACACACTTCCAGCTATAGGGGAAAAATATGTGTGGATGCCTGTTTACGAGACAGACAGAGAAAACGAAGGAATTCGGTGAATATATTGGTCCTGGGGATTATTTAAGACATTTGACTAGTTCCATCATAGGGACACCAGATGTTATTTATGAGGTCTCATATAAATGTGAGCCATACCATGCAGGTGGGGAGGGAAAAGGCAGGAAAAAAAAAAAGCCAGAGAAAGGAAAGAAAAGAGTTCACCCCAAAGGGATGAAAGACAAAACTGATGTTTATAACTATATAAATCACGCTGAAGTTTTGTAATGGAAACTAGAACTACCTGGAGTTTAAAGGAAGAGAATGGGGCAAGGCGGGAGAGGCGGAGGGAGGGAAGGTCCCTGCTGGCCATGGCTGGGAAAGCAGATGAGAACCCAGCGCCGTGGGGAGGGGAGGTGGTGCTGAGCTGGGGTACGGCTGGCTTTGCTGGGGTCACTGCGGCTACTCGCTGGTTTTATCCTTAGCTGGAGAAGATGCGAGGAGGAAGACGAGGACATAGGTAGGTAGGTAGGTAGGTAGGAAGAGAAAGAGAGAAAGAGAGAAAAAGAGAAAGAGAGAGAGAGAGAAAGAGAGAAAAAGAGAAAGAGAGAGAAAGAGAGGAAGAGAGAGAAAGAGAGAAAGAGAGAGAGAAAGAGAGAAAAAGAAAGAGAGAAAGAAAGAAAGAAAGAGAGAAAGAGAGAAAGAGAGAAAGAGAGAAAGAGAGAAAGAGAGAAAGAAAGAAAGAAAGAAAGAAAGAAAGAAAGAAAGAAAGAAGAAAGAAAGAAAAGAAAAAGACATCAATCTGATCTTGTCTTGTTGAAGATCGCTGGGAAAATGTAGTGGAGAAGAGGAGATCAGCAGGAATACTCCTGCTTTCCTGACACCACGTTTCCAGAGCCCAGTGTTCCAGTGTCCGAGCTGGCTGCACGGCGGGGGGAGCGGGAGGAGACCCCGGCCCGGGGGGAGGCAGGACACACCACTGCCTCCCGAAGCAGCGAACTGCACTTTATTATAAACACATACGTAGATGTGCTTTGAATTTGCAGCCTTGACACAGTCGCCGGGAGCCTGGGAAAATCGGGGTGAGCCCTTCCTCGTCTCAACGGGTCCCGTTTTAAAGGGAGCCCTCGATTTCCACAAGCGGGTGCTTCTGCTGAGTTACAAGAGTGCTTTTCCCGGTGCATTTGTTTTTGTTTTGATTTGGGTTTTTTGGGTTTTGTTGTTGTTGTTATTTTGTTGTTTGTTTTGTTTTGTTTTGTTTTTTTTAATCCCCTTTTTACATAACTGTTGCACAGTTCTTGAACAACAGAGAAACTTCCTGATCCCCTCCCTCTCCCTCCAAACAATCTCCCCCCAGACTCCGCTGGGAACGGCGAGGGCTGTTTTGGAAGGTTTCATGCAAAACGTGCTCTACTAAAAATAATACCATTGGTGAGATTAAAACAAAAGCAAACAAAACAAACTAAAAAAGCGTGGCATGCAGCCTGGCTTTGGGGAATCAGCTCCAGTGCCGCTGGTATTCCCAGCCCACCGGCGTCCTTACCCCAACACCTGCACACAGCTGGATCAGAGGGACTGAGGATGAGAGGTTTAGGGGTCCCCACTCCCCGCCCTGCAAAGTCCTGGTAAAAATTAGGAAAGGGAAAGCGGGGGGATTCCCTTTGCTCTTTCTCTCGCAGCTCCGCTGCTCCCCCACCTTGTTTTCCCCCTGCTCGGACCCCGAGCGCTGCTGTCCCCGACGCCCCCATCCACCCACCCACCCTCCTCCTCCATCCCGGGCCCCACAAACTTGCTCCGGGCGTTTTTGCCATCACACCACGGAGAGAAAGTAGGTCACGGCTGAGTCCAAGCCTGGCTGAAGCCGAGGCAGCCGAGCCTCGAAAGCTTTCCCATAGAACACACTTTGGGGTCGTCGTTTGCAATGTTGTTTGGTTTTGGTTTTTTTATTATGATGAAGATGATGATTTATTTTGGACACCGTGGGCGATCAGCTGAGCCGGCTCCTGTAGTCCAAGCTGGAAGGAGAGGGAGAAGGGAGGTAGTTTGGGAGATGGAGGTGGGGATGGATTTATTTTTTGCTATTCCCCCATCCCCTCCGAGAGAAATATTAAGTTGCAAAAACCGATCCACCGCCTGTCAGGGCTCCTGCACCTCTCCGCCTGCCCTCTCCAACCACTGACCGCTCTCTCTAAAAACCAACAGATAAACCCCAACCCAGACGAGCCTTCAAACCGGGTATTTAACTGAAATAGTTCACCGCAGTAAAAGCGAGGCTTTAAACCGGTTTTCCACCCTCAGGGCTCCGTTGGAGCACACGTGTGTGTTTGTTTTCAGGGTGACTGTGCGGAGAGTTAAATTGACAGTCCTTTCCAGGAAAAAAAAAAAAAAAAAGAAAAAGAAAAACGGGGGGAAAAGAAGTGTTTTCTGTAATACCAGTAAAAAACAATTAATTAAAAAATCCTGAGGCCCTAATCTGCTCCCCCTCCTCCTTCCCCCAACCGCAGGGTAAACCCCGAGTCACTCCGGAGTGGCTCCGGGTTCGCCCTGGGGATCCGGATCTCCCCTCAGCTCTGCGGCGATTACAAACCTAAATAAAGCCGATTTGGGAACGGAGGGGAAAGGAAAGGGGAAGGGGGAGAGAGAAGTTTTCGTTTGAATATTTCCTTTTGCTAATTGCTAGTGCTGCAAGTGTAGACCCAAAGGTAGAAAATAAACCTGCATTGTGAATACGAACATCACTCCCGATCTCTATATAAGAGTATATATAAATACACATCTATTTACACACATCCAGGTATGCATAAGCGAAATGTACAGTAACAGTAATACAGCAGTGGGAGGGAAAAAAAGTTTGCTGATGTTGCAAGCTTAGATAAAATTTTCTTTTAACGGCTCATACTTTAGAAAGAAAAAGATTTACTCCGAATTCAGCTGGTTAAAGCAAAATGAAACAAAAGCTCACGTTAACATGACATGAGGTTTATTATAGGTCTGCTTAGAATGAAGAGGTAAGAGTGGGGAAAAATATGGACACTTTTGAGTCAGACAGAAATAAAATACCAACATTTCTGAGAAGCAATATTTATTGTCTTTTTTTTTGTCCTTTTTTTTTTTTTTTAATGTAGAGACATGTCCTGAATTTCCCCAAAGCCTAGATTGGGAAAATAAAGACTTCTTGGCGTTATAAGTAAATCCGTCTGCAGAATCGAAGCAGCACCAACATTCAAAAAAACTGAAGAGGAAAATACAACAAAACACAACAATCTCTTTTTTTTTATTCTTATTCTTATTATTTATGTAAATCAGGTCATCACTGGACAAGAAACCAATTTCTACCCATTACCATAACAGCTTGTCTATAAAGAACAGAAAAGATTCAGATAGGATACTATCTAGTCAAGCGGGATTTTTTTTTTTTGTTTTATTTTTTCTTTCTTTTTTGTTAGTTTTTTTTATACTTTTCGTTTTTAAATTCCCCCACCCATTCACAGAGGTATAGAGTCACAGATAAATAACCCAAAAACTACTTGCTCGCCATATTTACACATTCCTGTTAAATTAAGCATAAATAAATATATACAAACTCAATACTGAATGCCTCTCCGCATTTCTTCTCAGGAAGAGTCGATAAACTGATATTTCTCACTGCATGGTCAGATTTTTCAAGAAGAGGAGGTGAAAGGGATCATTTGGGGCATAAAAGGAGAATTTTTTATTATTTTTTTTCCTTTCATCTTTCCAGATTCTCATTCACTTTTTCAGAGCTTTGTGTTTGTTTGGGTCTTTTTTTTTTTTTGCCTTTATTTCTCGCTGGCACACAGTGTTTCGTGTCTCTCGAAATGTTCGGGCGTTTGCCAGTGTGTTTGGGGATGTTTTCTTTTATTTTTTTCCCTTTGTATAAGAAAATATACTATTTGTAAAAAGCCTACGGTCTCTCTCACACGGGGAAGCCGGAGGGGAGGGGGAGGTTGTCTGGATCGATCTGGTAAATGCTTACGGCAGCTGAAACAAGCACCAAATTCTCCGAGAAATGTATTAAAACAGAGCTGGACAGGTCTGTGTGATAAATCGGTCAGAAAGAGAGGAGCAGGGGAAGGGAATAAGCCCTTTGGGCACAGCTAAAGGTCTTAAAACCATCCTTTCCCCCCTCCCTCCCAGCCCCAAATGCAAATTTGGGGATTTGGGGAGAGATTGGTCTGGGATGCAAAGGGACTTTAAACAGCTTCTCACAGAGAATTTCTATTAGGTGGGACAAGACACGACCCGATTTTAAGGAAACCATCGGGTTGTAAAAGGATTCCCATAAAATTGGCTTCTTGTTTCCATCACATCTTGTGTGAATAACAACCAGGAAAAAAAGTCTGGGAACATATGAAAATAAAGATCTTTCCAATGGCAAATAAAGAATTGTTATTAAAAAAAAAAAGTGAGACTAAGAATGAAATAAAATTTACAGCAACCCACCTGTTTGGTTTGAAAACAAACTTTTCACGGTCTCTCCTCAAACTTTTCCCTTGAGTTACAAAGCAAAGCTGCCGTGTTAATCCTCCTGTTTATTGATTTATGATCCCGAGGAAACCAAATCTTTTAATAACTCAATTATCAGATAAACGTCTGAGGTGCCCCGCCAACACAAGTAGTCAGGCTGGGAAAGTGGAGGGGAGCAGGAAAATACCTCCCAGAGGGAGGCTGAGTTTAGTATGGGGGGGCCCTCCGTACTCAGCACTGATAGCAGCCACCAAGAAATGGGTAATTCCCTCTGGGACCAACACTAGGCTAAGGGGAAGGACAGAGAGATGTTCTCCTATCCTATGTTTTCTGCCTGATTGCATTAAACCATAAACCTCGTGAATATTCTCTCCACACTTTGGGGAGCAAATGGGGGGAGGGCATCCCACTGCAATCAGTGGGAATTTGGCTTTATTTTGCCTGAGCAATGCACAGCCTGGCATTTGCAGTTTGTCTCCTCCAGGCAGAAGGCACAAGGGACAGACTGAAACTCTTCCCTCAACCTGCTCAAGGTTTAGGTCGTGGTCCAGGTGACCAAACCTGTGCCTAGGGGAGGTTTCAGCAGCAGCAGGAACAGGCCCTCACATGTGTGAGTAGGTCTTTCCACAAGAAGTTCCAAGGGTTCCCTCTCCCCATTAACTCACAGTGGTGGTGGGATACTGTCCTCTGCAGTTAAAAGGAGCATCCCCTACATTTCCCCAAAGACAAGGAAAGGCCATTCCCAACAAGCCCCCAGAGCCTTCAGCTGGAAGTTCCGGCGTGGCAGGGAAGAAGTTCTCATGGCCCTGCACATGCAGCTGGGGAGGTGGAAGACTGAGAGTTAATTTGGGGTCTCCCCACACCCAGAAACCCCACTGGGCTGGGTGATGCTGGAAGCCCGGACCCACAGGCTCCTCATAAATCCTGTTTCCAGTGGGCAAACAAGGCAAATCCAACACTTGGTGTTCTGCTCCAATAAACAGGATATTCCCATCAGGCAGATAAGGGAGCTGTGCTTTCAGGGGGGACCATTTGTTCCTCCCCAGATCTCCTCTTTCCCTTTCCCCTGCATCACTTCTGGGCCATGTCTGACACTGGAGCCTGGATTGTCCTTCCCCAGAGGCCTGAAGAACTTTAGGGTGGTTGGCAAGGGGTATAAGATTTGGGGGACTGGGGGCTGCCTGGAGCAACCTTTTCAATCTGGGGGTCCCCAGCCTGCTGGTGGGGTATCCATGATTTGACCACCACACCTCCTCTGGTGACATCCACAGGGATGTGACAATCCCTGCCATAACCAAATCCACTGGCAGGGACATGCCAGGGTCTAAGACTGCCTCCAACTCATCCCAACAGTACATGGAGAAGGCTGCCTGCCTCAGTCTCCCATTTTCTCACAGGAGAGCTCCCACAGCACTCTGCCCCAGAAGAACCAAAGGTACATGAGCAAGGAGCAGCTCGGGAGGGGTCAGTGCTCCTTGGGGCTGGATGATCCCTGGATCTCTATTGCCACATGTGCTCAAATCACAAGTAGAGAACAAGAGCTGAGACCTGGCTGCATGAAGATTTGAAAAGCAAAGCAGGCCCTGAGCTGTAACCATGCCTCAGAGAGACACTAAGGGTCACAAGAGGATCATTTGCTCTTTTGTTTTGAGAACATTTCATTGAAGGATGTTGGGAGTATTGCTGAATTATTTCTCCCTCACTGTCCACTTTGGAAGGTGTCTCAAAATTAAAGCAAGGCTAAGGCTTCTCTCTCTCTCTCTTGTTTTGAGTTCAGGTGTGCCTGCTTGGGATGGAGGAACTGAGTCCTGCAGCTTTCACAGGGATCCTAGGGGGAGGCCTGACACCACTGGAATTTTGCCAGTGACTCCAGGAGATTTACCCACACCCAATTCTGACATAAGCAAAAAGATGTGTTAGTGCACGAGCCCTACCCCACTGAGAAACACATGCAATTATCCAACACGACGGAATCCAAACAGAAATTCATATCCTTACACTTCAGGGTTATTTTTACCAGAGAAGACAGAGAAATGTATGTTAAAAAAAAAAAAAAAAGAAGAGAGAGGAAACAAATAAGACTTCCCCTTCGCCCCCACCACCCCAAATCATATGCATAAGACATCCTGTCAGACACAAAACCACCAAGAAAAACATTGGAGTTAAGAAGTTTTTGCCCCCTTCACCACACCAACTTGTTCTAAAGCAAGAGTCACAAGACTTTTTTTTTAAAAAAAAAAAAGCTTTCTAAGAGAAACAGATTTCCTCAGACTGAGCTCAGAAATCAGGATATTCCCTGGCAAACCCTCCCCACTCCCATCACGAGGAGCCAGCTCACATGGCAACTCTTTCCTCCCTGGGTACAAAACCCTACTGCCAAGCAAGTGTGGTAACATTCAACACAGCTCTTATTTTCTTTGCAACAGTACACCTCGATTTCAACTTATATTTTTATCTTGTTCAAATTATTCCCTTTGAGCTTCTTTAAAGAAGTGCACCTACGGAATTCGGTAACAACTGGCTTTGATTTGAAAAAGCAAAAAAAGCAAAAAAAAAAGTATCAGAATATCAGAATTGTGGATTTTTTTTCTCTGTACCTGATATATTGTGTAGGGATCTCTAGTCCTCTTTGAAGAAGCTCATAAGCCAAGCGGGCAAAGCTTTAGGAAACAGAAGAAAATAAAATAGTGCATACTCCTGAGAAAGAATTACATATATCACTCATTTTTTGTTGTTGTTAACAGTTCTTTAAAAATGGGGGAAGATCTCTCTCACACACACTAGTCAAGGAAATTAAGGACTGAAACATTGGCATAGTTAGGAATATAAAACTCCGTAGAGAAAAAGAGGAGATCTCAGAAAATTAAGAAATCAGATAGCGCTGACATTTTACCAGACCTTACTTCCAAAATTTTGCAACCCATTATAGACAAGGCATTTTACCATCAAAGACAGAATTACTAAATTACAAAGGTATGTTTGCATGCATTAATACGTGTGGCCATGCACACATATTTTCCATACATATATATGTATATATCCACATATATACATATATATCCACAAACATACGTCGGATACACGCGCCCCCCTAGGGAGTCGGGTGTGCACATACACGGATGCACACACAGAGGCACACACGCACCCAGACACACCTGTAAACGCTGGCAATCTAAACAGAGAGTCTGTCTAGACCAGGAAAAAACACAAAATAGTTCTTAAAAAATAGACTTGGCTGATTCAGCTGAGCCACGGCGAACGTCCCTTCTGGTGGCACCTAAGGTTAAGACGCTGCCATGAACGCAGCTGGTGTTGATGGCTTGGCGAGGGGTCTGGGAGCTCCCCTCCTTTCCTAGTCTAGACAGAACCAGGGTGGTGAGATGAGGTGGGAAGAGCTGAGGGGAATGAGGCCATGGGGTTGCTCAGAAAGGAACACTCTGGAAGATCGTTTTAGTCTAGGTGGAGACAGGATGTTGTTCAAAACAAAAAAAAAGAATAAAATAATAATAAAAAAAAATGATAGCAAGACAGACCGTGCAGCTCAAGAAATCAAAGCACTGACACCAAAAATGTTTCTCCAATTTCTTCCAATAAGTTATTCATTTCTTTCTTTTATTATTATTATTAATTATTATTATATTCCCCTCCCCCCCAAAATCATTATTTAAAAAATGTGAAAGAACAGAAGTGGGGAAAAAAATCCTGGTGGTTGTCTTCACATGTTCCTGGCAAGAGACTCTGAACCACTGGTCTTGCGCCATTGTGCTCCTCTGATCTTAAATTATTGTCTTTCTTTTATCATTATTATTTTTATTTTATTATTATTATTATTTTGTCCTACCTAATAGAATTCTTCCAAAGCCCAATCCAGTATTTTTAAAGCTAAAATTAAGACGGTTTTGTTTAAAAGATTATCTCTCTCTTTTCTCCTTTTATTTATTTAACTTTTTTTTCTTTTCCTTTCTTTCATTCTAATTTTTTTCCTCTCTCTCTCTCTCTTTCTCTCTCTCTCTCTCTC
>VZTH01007431.1:13341-29414 GCA_013397815.1 Aleadryas rufinucha | reverse complement strand
TTATTTTGTATTATTTCTCCTCACTAAGCATCTTGTAGTGGCCATAAATCAGCTCAGGAGGAGCGAATTAATGGGAGGATGGAGCAGACCTGGAGTCGGAGAGCACAGGGTGGAAATTAATAGCAAAGAGGAATGGGACTGCCCTGCAGAATTACACATGCACGCAGATGTACACACATATATGCACACAGACACACACACACACACTCCCTCACTCTTGCCACCAAGAGGGATCAGTGATCCTCGAGCCAGTGACTTCATTTTTGGGAACGGGATCCTTAACCGTGCCGTTGTTCCTCCTAACCCGCCCTGATTTTCACCTCTGCAAGGTTTTCCCACCTGATCCCGAAAGTTGGTGGGTTGATTTTTGGGGTTTTTTTGTTTGTTTGTGAATGTCAGACAGGAGCTCAGAGCAGGCAGGGGTGTGAAGGGAGCTGCGATCCTCGGCTTACCTTCCACCAGGGAGGTGAGTAAAGTGACATTTGCGGCTTTACGCCTGCCGGCTGGTAAATTCAAACCGATTTTTTCTAGCCTTTCTCGCAAAGATCTCCCCCCGTTTTTCGATTTGGCTCTAGAATTGCAAAGAAATTAACATCGTGATTAACCCCGCAGTGTTCCTGGAAGAAACGTTTAGTCTGTGCAGTCAGCGGAGCCTAGGAGGGTTTTCACTCGACGTTAAGGACTCTGGGGGTGTTGATTTCTGCTCGGGTTTGCTGAGATTTTCTTAATTTCTCCCAGGGGTAGAAGTGGGGATGAACCCACTTTTCTCTCAGTTTTCTCCAGGGAAATCAAATAACTCCAAATAGCAATAATTAATGGAAAGATTTTGATCTAGAGAGCAAATGGGTTCCTATTTTATGACACCAACTTGTGCTAAGATGGAGTAAAGGTATGGGCAGGAAGGTAGAGGAGGATTAAGCTCTCTGTTATTCCAGGAAAGAGCCAGAATGGGACGAGGGGATAAAAAACCAAATAATTCTCAAAAGTTCGAAGGGAGTGTGTGTGCGCCTGTGGATAAATTCGAAAAGGAGGGAAATATTTATTAAACTGTTTCGTGCGTGTGAGTGTGTTCCTGTGAGAGGAGGCGATGCTGAGAGGAAGAGCTCACCTGAGGCAGGGTGCGTTATAAAGAGGGAATGGATTGCCTGGGGGAAGATTGGAATATCTGTCGGAGGTTACTGATAAGGGCAATAAAAGGATGAGTGAGCTATACGTGGGAAATTCAGAGCTATTGTTCGAACGCCCATACATATGTAAACCCCCAGGGATGAAATCTTGCCACCTGCGAAGTCAGAAGAGTTTTGGCACCTAAGAGCAGAGTCTATCGCAACTCTCTCCTAATTCTTGCTTAAAATTTGTTTAGGAATTAGCAGTCAAACTTAGAGAAAGGAACCCAGAAAGTACAGAGAAGTCAGACTGGCTTCCCACTATTTTATATCGAAGTAAATAGGGCTGGATGGCAGAATCGCAAGAGAGCAGCTTTCTATATTTCATCTGCTCTGAACCAAAATCTTGTTTAAAATTTAGATTCAAGATAGGAACTGAAGTCAGCAGCAGCCAATGATTATGGTTTGGGCCACCTCCAGAAATCTGCTGAAGTTCAATAATAATGTTCCTTTACCTTGGTAATTATATTTTCTACAGAGCATCTCTCAGATGTTCTCCCTGCTCCATTTGTAGTTGTACAGAAGGAGCAGGCAGGTTAGCTGTAAGTAAAAATCTGTAAGTAAAAATCCCTGGCAGCTGAACAATGATTACAGACATTCACGTGGAGCAGCAGCTATTTTAGGAGACCCTAATTCTCACGTGCATGTTTGGGTGACTGACCGCATGTAGCAGAACTTTGCCCCTCGTCTCCAGACACGGAGCCAGAGCCCTTGACGTCATCACAGAATTTTTTGCGGTGGAGGGGGGGGGGAACCCCAAACACCAATTTCATTTTCAAGCACCTTAGAGCCAACATATCCCAATTGCTGCTACAGGAGCTGCCAAGATATTTCCTCCTCTAAGATTAGCAACTTTTAAACATGATCTGAAGTTTATTCACTTTCAGTTTGTATGCATTTGTCCCTGTCTAAAAGTTATGCTTTTTATTCCAGTCTACCTCATGCACAGAAAATTAAATCTTGTACCCTCTCATCCTGAGTGGGTGAACTGGTACCTCATACAGCTGCCTCATGGCTTCTCCCCTGTTGTGACTGGAGATAGAGCCTTAGCTCACCTTTCTGACAGACAAGTCGTGCTGACAATTCACAGTCCCCCAGGCACTGCCAAGAAGAAAAAGACCTTTCTCCCTGGCAGCCCTTCCAGATAATTGCCTCAGAGCTTAAATTCTTGTTGCTTCTACATAAAAGCACAGTCTCCCACTTGTTATGATGGAGTGGCAACCGGGCCTCAACGTTATTCCTTGATCCCCGCTTTCTTCAGTACCAACAACACCGACTATTTTGAGGTCTTCAGCAAAATCCACCAGGACATTAGTGGGTGATTTGCACAGATGTTAAGCAGCAAAGGCCTCAAGATCAGCTGTGATTAATTCTTCTATCAACTTTCTCTGTGAGAAGCACTGTTTCTGACTTTCAGAGCTACCTGTTGGTGGCTTTTCTTTAGTCAGGCACTTGCCTACCTTATAGTTTGCCTATCAGATCCCTGCCAATTTCTTGTGTGACACCACGTGTCATAATTGACATAATTGCCTGATCGTTATTGCCATATAGAGGAAGCCTCGTGGGTTTATCTAGGAAATCCCTAGAAATACATCGGGTCCTGAAATAATTCCAGTTCATCCTGAAACACGCCCATCATGGCATTTTATTTTGTCCACTTTCTAAGAGAAAAGTGTGAGGAAGAGAAAATATAGAAAGTGTGTGCATGGACAAGGGGAAAATCTTTCAGTCTCAGTTCCTTCATTTGTGGCAAAACAAGGCCAAATCTTTCTCTCCTCTCCATACATTCATCTCAATGCCTGAACACATCATATTTTCACCTTATCACCAGCATTACACGCACAGGCTCTGACAATAGGACCAATGCATATTTGAAATCATCTGTACTGTTGACCAAGGATTTCTGCTGCATGCATGGAGGCCCAGACACATTCACACATTTGGCCCAGCCTCTTACCTTCTAAGTACTCCTCCTAGGAGGGACGCGTTCAGACACTCTGGAGGGGAAAGGCGTCTTTGAACTTCTCCCACAGTTACTTTATACTTTGAAGTTGAGCTAAGCAAAGACAAACGGCCAGGTACAGAGCAAAACACCTCTCCGGTATTGACTGAAATTCCACCCAGGAAGCCATCTTTATTCATCATCAAAGAAGTAACAGATTTTGGAGGAACCGGAACTGGGGAAAGAAAAGGGGAGGAGGGGAGAGAGAAACCATCACGCCAGGAAGGAGCACAGGATAACCACAGTCTCTCTGACATGCACAGAACAGCAAAATGAAAGGGAATTTTGAATCTCTGGCTACCTCCAGCAACCTAAAGGGTGCTGCTCCCCCAACCTCTAGGAAACTGCTCCATGAATGATGGATGGAGAGAAGGGTGGTACAGTACAGCCTCTATGCAGGGTTTGATCATTGGGAAATAAAATACATATTGGCAAGCACCTGGCAACTTTCGGGTTTGAGCCTGTGTCTCACCCAGAGCCCCCCGATGCCTTTTGTACAACGGACAGCGCCTTTCTGGAGGGGAAAAAAAGAGGAAAATTTACTTTTTTTGGCTAATGTTTCCATTACTGCTAAGCTGAGCCAGGAATAAATTCACTACACAAAGGGAGTTGCTGTCTTAAATGAGTATCAAGGCTGGAGGATACAGCAATGAGAAGACAGCTCTGTTATTGCTTTGTGTTTTTATTAAGTCTGGTTTATGAAATAAAATGAGTCTTTTCCTTCAGAAAAATGAACACCAGGAAAAATATCTGGTCTAACCATGGTGTTCTCCACTCTGATCATATTGTGCTGTCCGTGAATTAGTAGAAACACTCCTGCCCCTAAATAAAACTGATTTAGTTACTGCAACACGTATTTAAAAGTAGTTATAGGGAAAAGTAAAAAGAGAATGATAAAGTGAAACTAAACAAAATAAAACTATGTTGTTCTCTCCAAGATAAAATGAAGTATTTCTTTTCTCTGAGAAACCAGTGAGGTTATTTTAAGAGTAACCGAGGGGATTATAACAAACAAATTCCTATAATAGCAACCAGACACACTCAGAAATAAACAACAAAATTGGTTAAACTAAAACTGAGAGCAATTCCCCCGTGACATGAATTTTGTTTACAAATGAACTTAAATAGCTCTCTCATAATTGTGTGTAACTGTTATGATTTACAGCAGGTGCTCTAATCAATCACCCAATCACTTTAATTTATAGGGAGCCTCACTGCATTTTCCCAGTTGTTTCATTTCTGCAAGTAATTGATAACAAACCATACTTAAGGTATGTTTTATGCAGGAGTTAATAAGAGCTGACAGCTGCTACTGCTGCTTCCTCTTGGATCTGTGGCAACACACGTTTCCTTATAGAAAATATACACTCAAACTGGGGCTTTTGCTGGTGGGAGAGCCCTGGCAGTCCAGTGGGCATGTTTCAGAGGAGAAGACTAATTGATTACACACCCTCTTCGAGCAGATACTGCTCCACAATCTCCCGTTTCCACTCAATCAATTGCAAAACCAATTCGGCAAATAATAAGGTTCTATTATGCACATATGCCAGCTATTTAGGTAGTTATAATACATGTCAGTTAAGTCATAAAAGCCCTGTTTATTTGCAACATATCTGGAGAATCAAACCATTAGGGTTGAGCGGATATTTAAGTCGTCTGGAGCTGCTAAACAATAAGATCGGGTATCCTAATATATTACCAAGTGCTAACTACTGGGCAATTGCCAATTTTATAACCTCAGTGCATGGAATAGACACAACCGTGTTTCACTGTTTTTATTACAGATCATTTCCTACTGCCAGACCAGACCCCCACAATAAAAGCTCTATAACAGCTGAAAACCAAAAGGCATGTCGACTTTAGATATACATATTGCTTCGTATGCCTCGTATATAGTCTCCAGTATAAACAAATTATTTTGAGTGGCTTGACTTCAGGGAATCGGAAAGTGAAATGGATTCCTATTTCTCTATTATTTTTAGTTAGGCACTTTATGCAGCTCATAAAGGCGGTTTCAAATAGTTTGAGAATGGCTCAGAAACAGTTATAAAAGAGTTAGAGGCCCGCTCCTGCTTTCATTGCTATTATTAGGAAATTTTTTTGCCATTGATTCTATAGGAAAAGACTCGTTTGTATATCAGAGGCAGTTCCAGCAGACCAAAAAATTGTATTTATATTTTCCCCCTCATTATACATAAATATATTTCTTATTTCATGCACGATGATCTGTTGAGTGAAGCATCAAGTAGAAAAAATAGAAATTAAAAAATAAAAAAAAAAGTTGGATTAAAGCAGTGCCACCAGACAGATTTTCATGACTGGCATTTTTTCTTGGGACAAACACAGGGGCTCTGCAGTTCGAGTACACCTTTACCAGGGCTATATTTAGTGACCAGTTTATCAGGTCACTGTCCAGTGAACTGAGAAATTAAACAAGAGGCAGCAATTCCATGAACATCTGATCTTAGTCCAAACTCACTAAAGAGAGAAGGACCCGTGCAATGCTTAAATGTACCTCACCCTGCTCACTTTGGCCTTTTGGAGCACTCATTACATTAGTTAACCTTTGAATTATGGATTTTCACATGCTTGATGGTTTGTTCTTTTTCCCCTTGCAGATTGCTTTTGGGAAGCAGGCTGGCTCCCTTCCCTGCTATGCTGAGAGCTCCTCAGCTTCTCTTCCTAGCAGCGTTTTCCTGCAAAGGACGGTGTGAGCAAACCCATCAGCTGGAGTCTGATAGCTCTGAACCCATCTGAGAGGCTTGCCAGGCGGTGTAAGCATATCTATCGCAATTTCATAGCTTCAGAGAGATCTATTCTATCTGGGCTCTATATCTTCTGTAAATTACCTAATGCTGCCTCAAAAAAGTGTTTGCCATGGAATGAATTATCTCTATCTATATCATATCTATATGTTTATCATGGCTAGAGCTTTTCAGATACAGCCCAGACATCAGTGGAGATAACAGAACGTGGAGCTTTTGTGGGTGAGGAGATCTCCATGTCCGTGCGCGCAGCTGCATGTGTCAGATCCCTGCGCCTATGTAAATAAACCCGAATGCAGAGTATATTTTTAGCCGATATCAACTTCCCCAGTTGTTTGGGGACTGCCACAACTGCTGAAATGACACAGAATAACACACACATACCCACGCAGTGTCCCCACCACTCCTGCTTTCACTTTATCCCATTTAGTTCTTGTTATACCCAGCAGAAACTGTTCGATTTTCTTTCACTCCCAAACTCTATTTGCTGCGTGTGTGAGCACTCACAAATACATCATTCCCTCTTTCAAAATCTTCACTTTCTCCCTTCCTTTATACTTCTTCATTTACCTCCTTTGTGTGTCTTTTTTTTCTCTCCTTTTCCACCCCTTCATCTCTTTTTCCTCCCTCTTTCTTTTTTTCTGTCTCCTCCTGTGGTTACTTCCAGCCTCTTTGTCATTTCTCCCCCTTCCATTTCTCTTCAGCTTATCAATAAACCGGGAGAGCAACAGTAGCCGCTTGATTTGTTAGTAATTATAAGCATACTGTTCCTGCAAACGGGATCTCTAGATGAGTGAGATCGCTTTAAAACGACAGCAGGAAATGGTGGGGAAATGGAGCATGGCGAAACTCAGCGTGAAGCTTTCAGTTCTTTACATGTTTACAATTTTCTGTGCATACATTAATAGAAAAAATAGAATTTTTTTTTCTTGTTTTTTTTTTTGTTTTGTTTTGTTTTATTTTTGTTTGTTTGTTTGTTTGTTTGGTTTTTTTTAGTGGTGATTTTCTGTTGGGTTACTCGCCAAAAACGTGTGAAAATGCGCAGAAATGTGAACGGACAAGTGGAAATGGGGTGAAAAAAGCTGTTTTAACCACAGTAAAACTAAAGAAATAATAGATTTATGTCCTGCAAACAGCTGTTTAATAAGAGTTTAAGCTATGGATATCACTGCAATAACCCAGCTGAATAATATGGTAGTGGAACAGTCAGTCAAATTATCAATCAGAAGAAATACTTCTTGTATTTCTTAATAAGAAATGTCGTGGACAAATTAATTACTAATAACTATTAAACTACTTTCAATTTTTTTTTTTTTTACTCTGCATGCTGGGCTTTAAATGAGAAAAAAGTTCTTTGTCCATGCTAACAGCAGGACATTGCTGTAGCTGGTGATTTGGTCTGATTCTGTAGCCAAGCCTAAAACGCCCGGGACCAGCGTCTTAGACACTGAAACTAAAGAGACCCGGATCTTATCTTAATTTTAAGGAACAAATACGAAAACTGCGTGCTCATCTCCCATTTCCTTCTGTCCCCCTCGTCCCCTCCTCTCCTCCCGCCCCTCTCCTCCACCGCAGTCCCCGTCCCCTGAAAGCCAGGACTAAATTTCAAAGCAGAATGTATTCCCTCGAAACTGTTTTGCATTTAATTAAAGGGGATCCTTAGGTTCAGTGGGTAATCCAGGAATAAGCACGAAACTGAGTGACATTGAAGCCACATCTCTTGAGCCCCAGATCTATCACCTGAAAAGCTGAGGCCAGAGCGGTTTTCAGTTAATCATTTATCAGCTGCTTCAAGGGGTGGGGAGGAAACTCGTGCTGGATTATTAACAGCTAAAAACAAAAGGTTAAGACACCTTCTTTCATGTGTTTCCTTAAAATAGGAGGAAAAACGGAACGTGTTTGCAAGGCCATGAATTAAAGTCTTCAAGTTAAAATGGCCTTTCATGCTAAATCAGATGCGAGTGTGCAGAGATCGTCAGAAACAGCTGAAAGTAAATAAATACATCAGAATAATTTTAAGGTCACTGACTGTGCCCCAGAGTCACAAAAAATTAACTTGGGACTCAGGCCATGTAAGGTTTTGCAGGAAGACAACTTCTTTTGCCATAGAGAGTGCCAAGCAAATTTCAGATGAGCATTTGACAAGGGGACCCGATCTTTTATTCCTGACACATGGAAAACCTTCCCTTCATTTCAGGAAAAATCGAGGGAAAGGCCTCAAAACTTGCAGCCGGTAAGCTCTGAAAGCTGAGTAAAATCTGATATTAATGCTCTTGGTGATTATCATCATCTTGATGATTTATCTGGCTCCCTCCCTCCCACTTCCACCACCCAAATCCTAATGGAAGTGGGAGTTAAAGATGATTTTTTAATGTCTCGTTGGATTTTTAGACTGTTAATGTACCGCATCCTTCTCATTATTAGTTTATTGATTGTTCATTGACCAGCCCCTTTGAAATCGTATTAACCACCCTCTGCCAGTTTAGATTAGGGGAGTTTAAAAAGCACCTTTCATTATTTCAGCGCCACCACCACCACGGTGGAGTTCAGGCTTGGTAGCTTAATGCTCGCTCTAATGGGGCAGCTAAGAGACAAGGGGCCACGGTCCCTGCCTATTGCATTAATAGCTCAAAGGGGGCTAATACAGAAAATTAGCCTTAAACGAGCTCTGGAGATCTCCAAATGAAAGAGCCATTTATCACGCTGGCTACCTTCACTCCACTCGTTTGCTCTCTCTACTGGGAACAACTCATTTCCTCTTAACTAAATTACTTCAGAAATGTCAAGTAAGCTCAGATAGCAAACATAACAAGAGCCTGGGTATATGTAATCTGTTGTGTGGGATCAATATGTGAGATAAATCAATAGCCATGTATGAATCCCTATATAATTTCCTTAATATTTTGGCAAACCTTTTGCATAGAGAGATAATTCCCTCTGCAGGCCTCAAAGGCCATAAAGGAACAGACACAGCCTGGGTGATATAATTAAGTTTAGGCTTCAAGTCCCCATCATACTTTTCCCACTACTTTGCAATTGAAGAATTTGAGGCACTGAACCAGGATTGGGTGGAGCAGATCCCCTGCGACCCTTGTCTACCAAATACGTAATCCAGGAGTGTTCCACTGCACAAAAATCAGTCAGTACCTGTGTGTCTGTCTGTCTATCTGTGCCATCTGCCTGCAAGAACGACTCACAGAGTTTAAATAACTTGTTCTTGTTTCAAAGTACATCCTCACAGCTACAAACTGAAGGGAACAAAGTGAAATTGATACTGAACGCTCTCTGCATTGCTCCTTCCCTCATCCTGATTAAATATTGACTGCCACAAATGTGACCTGCTATTTATTACCCATTTCTTTTCCCTGCACCCAGGAAACTCACGGTGAAGGAAAAAAAAATACAATATTCCTTTATGCTAGAAAGTTTCTTAGAGCTCAGCATTACTTCTAAGGAACAAAATGCTGCTACAGTGACTTTTAAACAGTTGCAAATGCATCACAGGCTCTTTTTTAGTAACCTTATTTCCAAAGAGCATGTGTCTCCTGTTCATCATGTGTAAACTCAGAGTATCTCTTCTTCTGGCTGCAAATAGGCACAAGTAATCCCACCTAGATGGGACTGGGTCTCTTTAGGCAGCAGCTGCTCCATCTGGGGCCGTTTGAATGCCCACACACACAAAGCACACCTAAATATATGCCTAATACATATAAAAACCTATACCTAATATGTAATAATTACTGGTATTCACATTCTAGTGCTACTCGCTGTCTGACTGCACCACCCAGCACGCACATGGAATGTCTCTGCTGTCCTCGTCAGCTGAAAGAGGGAGAGACACAGGCGTGTGTTTAAAAAAAAAAAAAAAAAGAGTATTTTGGATTGTGTATTCCGCGAAAGACCAGCACGGAACAACCTTAGAAAGGAGTCTCTCGACCACAAATCAAGTACCAATTAATCAAATACACCCAAGAAGGAGTGTATGAGGTGTCAAGTGGGGGTGGGGAAGGGGGAGGAGAGTGAGAAAAAAAAAAAGATAATGATACAACCAGAAACCATCAGGTTACAGACCCTGAATAGAAACCCCACTAAACATTCAAACTGAACCAAAACAACAAAAACAAACAACCTTTTTTTTCTCTTTAAAGTTATGTAACTTTCTGTTTCTTAAAAAAAAAAACCAAAACCCTTCGACCTCTCAACCGATAGTCATAAACGGTGCTGTCAAATGGTCTTCAAGTTTTCATTTGTTCTCACTCAAATAACCAGACCTTAATCGTATGTGTGAAAGAGAGACCGTACATGGAGATTTAAATTAAAAAAAGAACCCAAACAACCAACAACAAAACAAACAATAAATACGCGGAAGGACCTCATGCTGCCTTCAACACATTTTAGATAAACATCCTCCCTGTTATTTTGCTTTACATCCTAGAACATCGTCGCTGTTAAACTATTTGTGCGTATTTGACAAACAACAAGGTCCTAGAGATAAGTGCCGTTGGTAGTAAGCATAAGGGACAGCATTTTTAAGCCTCATCTCTAGTACTTAAAATTGAATCTAGAAATAGAAACTCCTTAGATAATTAAAGATAGCTTTCCCTCCATTTGCAGCGTGTGATCTGTTTAATGTCTATCAGCATAACACAACACTAATCGCCAAGCATCTTCGAGTGACTGTCAGAGAAATGTAAAAAAATTAAGCAGCTGCAATACGCCCAAAATGAGTTATTGTAATTACATTTAATTAGTTTAATTAGTTAATTATTTTGCTTACAGCTGTACAAGAGACTGCAAACATTTGTTAATATCACATTCGCTTTAACAGTATGGGGTGATTCTGCAGTTACACTAAATCATGGGCGCATATGTAGAAAGATGTAAAAAATGGGCATGGGGAAGGGGGGAATCTTGGGGGAAGGGGGGAATCTTGGAGGGAGCGGGGAAGGGGCTGAGGCTGCCTTTCCATGGGCATCTCTTTCTCTCCTCTCCACGTTTGATTCGCCTGGGAAATGCATTTAAACCCCAAAGGGAATCAACCCCTTCCCCCATTAAAGCCAAGGGGTCCCCGTCGAAGACTATCGGGGGGAGGAGGGGAGGGAAGGGGGGCTGTGGAAACTGCACGGGAGCACGGGGTGCCCCATTAGAGAGCATTTGTGTAATTAAACCCTTTGAAGGGCGGGGGAGGCGGGGATATAAACTTTTCCTTTCGCATGTCTTATCCCTTCACTCTATCTGCTGATCCAACCAGCTATTCATCTTGCTGCCATGGGTGCCTGCTTCCCGGAGAAATTCATTGCCCCAGAGTCAAAATATATCATGAAGATATCGCTACACAGTAAAAGTTTGTCTAGCTTGTTGGAATAATCCATACCTTTTTTAATGACAGACTGGTCCAATAAGTTCATACCGCTGTTATTGGCATCTTCAACTGACTGTGGATATAAAAACATCACTATTCAAATTGACTGGATATTAAAGAATCGCGTACATAAATCATGTCATTCCAAACTGGAGTCCCTGTTATTTCCATTTATATTAATTCACTAGGGGAGGAGGGATTTTTTTATTGTTATTATTATTATTATTATTGTTGTTATTATTATTTCCCCAAATCGACAAGGAAATGAAATTCTTACAAATTATATAGTCTTCTAATAAAACAAAAGGAGGTGTGGAGCATATGGGGTGCAATACTGGTTTTGTTATCTTATAAAACATAGATATCACATAGACTTCTTTGCATTCCATAAAGCTTTATATTTCTTCCTTTGAAAATGTGGCAATTTGGCAACATCTGCAAGACCTATTGCATGACATAAATGAACACGATTAAGGACAACTCCAATGCTCCCTCCCCTTTCCTCCCCCTCCTCCTTTTTCTTTTTTATTTTTTTTGTTTGTTTGTTTAACCCTGCTACATCTTAATAATTCAAGGGCCATTTACTTTTTATATATCATAGTTTACATTATGGACTTTTAATTAAAGCCTGAGCCTTTCGGAGTGCAGTGCAACGCCCACATCATATAGGGGATGAGCAGAAAGAGATTTACAGCTCCCGAGGTTGCTTCCATGTCCTGAATTAGTGGGGACGAGGAGGGAGGAGCGGGGACACACGTTATCAAAAGTATGAACCATCAAATTGATTGCCTAGGAAAAAAAAGTCTCCCGATTTCAAAGCCTTGTTTTCCCCCTTTTCCCCCCTCTCTTTTCAGCCCGCTGAGGAGCACACCTGTTATTATGGCATTAACTTCTTTAGCAGGGAAGAGAACAAAGACGGGCACAGAGGACACAGCAAATGTTGGGTTTCATTTCTCAAAACGAAAGTGGGATATACAAAAAAAACCCAAACTAAACAAAATTACTGCTGAATCTGCGTTTGGAACAGTAAAATCATCTCCGAAAGAGAAGAGGTGTCATAAGAACAATTTATTGCAGAATTCTGACAGGTTCCTTTTTAGGGTGAATTCTGGGGAAAAGGGGGACCTGTGGGTTTCTTGGCTTTATTATTTTATTTTTCCCATTACTGTTACTAAAGGGTTTGGGGTTTTCAGTGCTGTTGCATATCTGGGGAGCTGTCATGTTTCTCCTTGATAAGGAAAACACCTTTACAGCAAAGCAACGATTTACTTCACCATTATTTTAACTTTATCTTTGCTACACCGAGAGGCTGGGCTTATCCGGATCCGGCCCTTATCTCTGTCTCTGTGCTCAGCGGAGACATTCCAGATGGAATGCGATTTAGGAGAAAATTACATCTCCCCAAAAATGTGATGGAACAATATTTTCTATGAGACCTTTCCTTTCATTTTCCTTGAATCCACCCTCAAACGAAAGCACACACAGAGCGGTGCCTTCTGTGCTGTGTTTGGGCATGGCTGTGTTTCTCTCTCATAATCAATAGGCTACATACCTAAAGGGCACAAAATAAAATTACAAAGTCTTCCCTGCTTTCCCTGAGCAGCTCTCAACGAGGGATGATGAGCAAATCCTGCAGCCTGCTGGAGTGCAGCGTGGCGCACCTCGATGGCACAGAATCGGAGGTAAACGTGAAACATCACCTTCTCTTTTATTTTTATTTTTTTCCATCTTTCCTCCTTAGCTCACCTTATCTCTGGAGCCGATGGTTGCGCACACCCTTTATGCGTGTGCGTGCACTCCGCTCGCTCCATCAGCAACGTGGGTTAGTTGTTGTAGTTAATGAGAAGACTCCTGTCTGATTTTCTATCTAATTACGCCCTCCTGCTGGGTTTTTGTACAGGATATTCGCTCAGCATGCTGGCAGTTAATAGTCACAGAGAGGATCGTAAAGATTTAATTAGGACTGCATGCGGAAACGTGGAAAAACAACTCAGACTTTTAATTACTAGACTTCTTTAGTTAAAAGTGATACCAGGGGTTACTTTATAAGAGACTTGGGTGTTTTGGTGCAACTTAACTTTCCGTGTCTCTAGCTAGCACGTAGTAGCAGCGTGAGTGAGGAGGAGGAGGAGGAGGAGAGGAGGTGTGTGTGCAGGGAGGGGAAAGGTGATGAGTTTCCAGATATACTTAGAAAATCCGGAGAGGAAGATTCCCCTCCCTTCCCTCCTCCAATAATCTGATAGCATGAAGCTGCTTAAGTACTACCTATAACCACCTTATTCAACTCCTATGGATATATCTGAGTGAAAACCTTAAAAACTGAGCTCTTTGTTTTCCTTCAAAGAGTCTAAAGAATCTGAATTTCCCCCTCAGTTTTTCCTTCATCGAATCTTTTCTTACTATAACCCCACTTTTGCACAGCCCGTGGAGGAAAAAAAATATCTGGGGTTGCAATGGTGGATTTTTTTTCAGAGTCCCTATTAGATGATGCAAATTTTTGTTCAATAAGTAGGTCTTGGCTTCTCTGTTCCCTGTGTGAAGGCTGTAAATAGCAGATTGAAAATTCCTCTCTAGAGGGGCAGCAATAGCAATACAGTGTGTCCTGTTTACAATAACAGAACGCTATCGTGTTACAATCACTTAATTCTAGCCCTGGACAATGGCTCACACATGGACTGGATTTGGTGTTTATAAAATAACCACTGTTTCTTTCTGTCACGCACTCTCTTTCTCTGTCTCCTTCTCCTCAGCCCAGCCCATTCTCACGGCACATATTTGATCAGACATGCACATGCTAAAGCAAAGAGAAACATCTTTATCCAACTACATATCTCGATATCCGTTCAACTTTTTTGACTACTGAAGAAAGGAAAAAACCCAGCATTTGAAACCCTTCCTGGAAATTATATCTAGTGATGGTGGATAATAGGTATGCGTCGACTAAATAGAAATCGCTGTAGCTAGAAAAGGTTCCTCGAATCTAGAATAAATCCATATTAAATATCAAGATGGAAAACTGCCCAACTTCATCTGTCACTAGTGGGGGGACGAGAATAGAAAATGCTGAGCTGCAGCAGCGAGTTCTTTCCCTCCTGCCTGTGTTAACTTGCAGTTGGACACCTCTTCCTTCACGTGTTTCTCCTTGGGATACCCTCCTCTCCCTCTTCGCCTCCTCCCCCAACCTGGGAAAAAACTTTCAGGGATAAAGGGCCTGTTTAATCTCCTGCTGTCTCAGCACCCCAAACCTAGAACCCCAGCCCTGCTGGTCCACAGCCTCGTCTGCCCCATCCTGTCCCCATCCCATCGCACCCACCCTGGCCCGGCCAGCCCGGGCGAGCAGGGTGGGTGCGATGGTGGCCAGCGGGTGGCCACGGGTGGTCCCGCTGCTCTCGGAGCATCGGAGGGAGGCACTTTCCGCGAATGCAGTGCTCTTCCCGCAGAAGGGATGTTTTATAGGGAAACGGATGGAGAGCTCCTTTATTTGAGCTCCTTCTTTCCAATTGTTTCCTCTCTTCCTTTCCTTCTTTATGTCTTTCTCTCTTTCTTACCTGATCTTTCCCCCTCCTTTCCCTCTCTTCTCTATCTTTTCTTTTTCTCTCTCCTTTCGTCCTTTCTGCATTTTATCTTTTTCTTTCTTATCTCTTTCCTTTCTCTTCTCTCTTCTCTGTTTTACTCTCTTTCTCACAAAAGCACAAACAATTACCGGCTTTTCTTTGGGGAAAGTGTAAATATCGAAGCACAAACAGTACTTAACGCCCATCGGCTCCAGAGAGGAAGGAGGAGAGCGATCCCCTTTCTGCATTCACAGAGGTAAAACTCGCCTTGACTTGCAAACCACTTTGTCTGAGCCAGGAATGCGAGATGAGACCTGCGCATCGCGCCCGTGGCGGTCAGGGGCTGGCCCCAGGTCTCAAAGCCACCTTGGAAACCCGCAGAAACCTGTGACCCGATGGTCACTGAGCTCGGACGCAGGAGCAAATCCAAACAGCAAAACCTTTCTATTTCTAAAACAATTCGCCCCAGCAAAGCTCGGGGTTTTTCCCGTGCAGCCCTAAGACAAGCCTCAAGCCAAAGCAATGCATCCCCTCCGCTTGCCTGCCGCTGATTCCTCGCATGTTCAGCAGCATCCTTTTTCATGGCTAATTTTTTATCTTCCCAGCTCCTTTCTCCTTTCTTTTTTCCCTTTCTGTAACTTTGAAGTCGTTATTTCATCCAGTAGTCCATACCTTTATTTAGCCCAAGACTAAATACATATACGGGTATGATACATGACAAAGAAATTTGGGATAAAGAAAAAAAAAGGTGAAAAAGCATGGAGGGGAACCCACAAAATCCCGATTAGGAGAGCCTAAGGCAGGACTTGGACCCTGGAGGCTCCAGCCCCCGGCTCGGGGGCCCCCACGGGCTGGCCATGCCCTGCTCCAGCAAGGTGCAAACCACCCCAGCACCGAAGCTGTTAAGGGTCCTTCCGTTTTTAGGAAATAACACGTGATGATGAGTTTCGCGTGGGATGGAAGAAAGCTGGGAAATACTGCGCTTTGAGCCCGGCGAAACTCCTTTGTTATCCAAAAGAGGGAACGAAACTATTTAAAAATCAGTGCTACCCTACCAAGCACACTTAACAAATAAGAGGCGTGGGGGGACGGACACGGGACTTGTTCCTGATCACCAGTTATTGCTTTTGGTTTGGGTTTGTTTATATTTTCCCTCCCTCCCGGATGAAAAATGTAGTAATTCGACAGTTTCATCAAAATCTCTGAACGGCAGGAAATTGGGTG
>VZTH01007424.1:123682-199160 GCA_013397815.1 Aleadryas rufinucha | reverse complement strand
GGAAGGATGTATAGTTATTATATATAGAAAACTTCAGCTAGCTAAGAGTCAGAAGAAAACCTGAGTAATGGTTCTGAATGTTCAAAACACTGCCCATGGAGTGAAAAGGCTGCATCACATCCCCACAATAGGAAAAAAAACCTGCCTGGTAGCATAAATTGCTTGTTTGATGTAGAAAAAGAAAATCCAAACTGGTATAATACAAACCTAGTTCTGAACACATCACCTCTTTATCTGCTGCCAGCTATCAATATTGTAAATTCTCTTAAGCATTTACACCTCTCATCTGTGTTTCTTCTGTAGACACACTTTTAAAGCCAGGTGAAAAAAGCTTGGCCTTTTCAGTGCCTCCCACTGGAGTAAAAGCTCATTAGCAGCATTGTGACAAGAACAGTCTGCACAGACCACCTTTTCCAGGTACAGAGCAAGGCTGGAGGAAGGCTGGAGAGCCAGCTGAGTTTTGACACCTGTCCCAGTTTGAGACAAATTCTGAGAAACTCCCAAATTTGAACATCCTCTGATAGAAGGCAGGTTACATCCACCCTTCCCCCACCAGGTTTGGGAAAGAAATATTCCTCAGAGGAATGCGGAAGAGAGAAAAAACTCTCTATTTAACAAACACATGGGAACAGAATAATAATGCTAGATAATAATAATAATAATAATTCTAAATAAAATAATAATTTTTCCTCTTGCTGTGGAGGAAAACCTGGGAAGATTTTAAAGTCCTTCTGTGGGTGTGGTCTCTCTCCTCCTCTTTGGAGCTGGGGTTTCGGTGCGGGCCCTTCTGGGCCTCCTGGATGATGTTCTGGTGTTGCTGCACAGTTCCAGAAGAAAAGAAGAAGAAGCCAAAGTCCCAGGGAAAAGAAAGTTCCACTCTCCATCTCTCTCTGGAGAAAACAGCCGAAAGCTGGCTGGAAAGCAGGAAGGGTACTTCCTCCGCTCTTCTCACTGCAGCAGAAGAATGCAGGGAGTAGTGATCTTGGAGCACAAACTGCTTTGAACAGTTCATATGGCTTTTTTCTTCTCTCTTTCACACCCAGTTTTAAAGGCCCAGAAAGGCACAAGATTCATATCTGGCCATAGGGCAGGCGATAGGGGATACAACATTGTAAATTCACCCCAAGACAACACCAAGCTGCAAGTTGGCACCAGCAAACCCAAAGTAGCCTCTCTGAGCTTGGCAGCTAAAAACTGCAAATGGACAGTTAGAAGATTCCATTGTAGGCTTCCTATGTTGCAACGACTTGCCAGAAGACCCCATTGTCCTATAGTCCACCTTTAAAGGACAGTTGGAAGGAGGCCTGACCATCTGGAGAAGTTGTTCATGATGTTCTATGACACTGAAAAATAAAGCAAACAGCCTGGCAAAATATGAACCTGCTATCATGCTAATTCCCACTTGTTTTCCCTTTTGTCTCTTGTGGAGCTGCATGTGAGCCTCCAAAAACATTGGGATAAACCTGCAAGTTTGGCTCCTCCAGCCAGGCCATCCCTAGCTACAGGTGGCCAGCTGGGAATTCTCAGCCACCTGGCTGCAGTGCCTGCTTTGCTCTGGGGACAATCCCATCTGCTGGCTTTGGTGGCAGTCTCCCCCTGCCATGGTAGCCTGGTCTCCAGCACACACAGAACACACACCTGGGCTGGCAGCACCTCTGTCACCCTCCAGACAGCTCCACCAAGCAACACAAAATAGGAGACTTAACTACAACACAAACCTAAGTGCATTGTGGACCAGACTGAAAGGTAGAAGCTTAAACAAGTATGTTTGTAAGCAATTTAAATTCTAACATTGTGAAAAACTAATCTACCACTTTAATGCTTTTGCAGGAGTTCCATGGAATGATCTCAGGTAAGGGTCTTACCATGGAGATGGCAGAATTCAAACCAGCTTGTACTAAAAGGAAGCATTCTGTTCACTGAGTTGTAGATTTACGACCTTCCCTGCTCACAGGTGAGCATGGGATTACACTTCTGTTAGCAGGGATTTGAAACTGTCAATACTTCGGAGTGCATCTGTGAAATAGAATTACATCCAGAAGCTGCAGTGACCAAAGTTCTCAGGTTTCTTTCTATTTTTATTGTTTCCTTCTTCTTTAGTATGCCAGCCTCATTCTTTGAAGTTTATGTATCCTCTGTTGCTTGTGGACCTTTTGAAGGGATCCTCCTGTTCTGCAAACAATTTATTTTCATGCAGAGAGAGCAGCGGACCACATTCAACAGAAAATGTACACTCACTCTTCCAAACATATCAATAACTGGTTTGCTGTCTTAATACAGAGAGAGATTCAAATAAAATCATTAGGTTTGGGCTTCAAATGTGCATCACAGCTCTGCTGTTCTTAAGAGCAGGCTAAATCCAGACATGGACACGAACATCCAAACAATCTCACTTTCGAGTTTGAAGTTTGCTCTTTCAGTTTCAGGTGTGTTTTGGTTTGGAATTTTGATGTGCTCCCGAATAAAATGGACTTGTGGCTGAAAAACACTCTAAGCCAAACCAGAAGACTAAACAATCCCCTGAATAAACTGCATGAGTGAATCCTAAGTGTATTTTTAGGAACTGTTTCACTGGTTGTAGCCACGCACTTCAGCTTACCAGAAGTAAGAACGATCACGAGGATTTTTTCCCCATAAGAATGTGCTACAAAATAGAGAAAAGATTCAGCAAGTATGACTTCAGACTGAGACCTGAGATGCAAATTTATATTTCCAAATCAGTTTCCTGCCAGGACCTACTACATCAAAATAGAGCTGACAGAGTGGAGCTGTGGTTAATGGAAAAGACACTCAGCACTTGAATGAAAAATGCACAAAAAGCTTCAAAAGAAAAAGGAGGGAACAGTAGGGCATCAATCTCTTGCCTTTCCCCAGGGCTTCTTTGCATGTCCTGATTTTATTGACACTATCATCTCTTTCTGTATTCTTAAAGCTCAGCTGTGGTGCGAGGCAGGTTCCACAGCAATGCCAATCCAGTGAACCTAACTAAGCAGCTCTTGCAGGATTGGCTTGGGGCCACTGATTTCAATGGGAGCTGCTGGGTGCCCAGCATGACAGACAGTTAGGCTCATTGTGGATCAAAAATTGGAATAATTTTGTTCCATCTGGCATTTTTTGTGATCCCCGCTGTGCCCAATATTGCAGTCACAACACCTCGCTTTTTAAAAATCACCACTCAGCCAAAGGCATAAAATGTAACAAGCACTTGAACAAGTGAAATGGTGGCAATAACAAAATCCTTGCATATTACCATTATAGCAATGGCACTTAGTAAGTGGTTGGAAACTCCTTACACAAACCTACTTTGTCACAGAGGGAATGCTTCAACTGCTCTTTGAGGTACTTCATACTTAACCCCCACATCCCTGGTAACTACAAAATGTAGATGGGTGTCAAGCTGATAAAACCTTTTCTAGGTCTCACGGTAAAGATTTGCTGGAGGCCAAAAAATTAACGTCTGAAGAGGACCTCAAGGAAGTAGAAAATAGCAGAGGTAGTCAGGATGGCAAAGAATATGGCCTGATAGATGGAAAAACTGAAGAGAGGGATAGAAACAGTGTGAGACAAAGAGAAAAGAAGCTGAGTTAAAGGAAGTGAAGTTTTAGACTAGAAACAAGAATTGCTGGACTTTACAGCAGGGTACAGCCCAGTATCCCATCTCAGCAGGGCTGAATGGCAGATGGAAGAGTAAGAAAACAGAAGTTTATATGCTTTTTCCCTGACAAACTCTTTCTGTTTTAAGATACTCAGGGTAATAATCCCAGAACCAGAGATGGTAACCAGTGTGTTTAATAGCCTTTGGTGGAGCTTACTCTGTGAATGGGTCTAGTCTGAATCCAGGCAAGCTTTTGGCGTTGACAAGACCCTCTGGCAGGAATGCTCACAAGTGTACCTATACTGTGTTTGAAAAAGCGTGTCTTAATTTCCTTCAGGTTAGCCAAGTATTTCTTGAAATATGGGAAATGGTAAATGATGCTTTTCTAATCACATTCTCTGCTCCATTCATGATTTTTATACTACTTTATCTCATCTCCATTCAGTTGTTTTTTTCCTAAGGTAAAAACTTCATGTAATGGTCAACACAAAAAGAGGGGCATATCTTTTGCTACTCTACCAGCCTTTATCTTTTCTAGCTCTACAGTTTTTCTTTGGAGGTGTAATCATATCAGTAACACCAAGTAGAGATAAAGGAACCTCAATTTATTCCCTCAAATTCCTTTGAATGCTTCTGAAAAGCAATTCCTTGAAACTAAATAGTAGAAGATTTAGTAAATCACTGCACTTTTATGTTTCTGGGAGTGTTTTCAGAAGCACAATGACCTCCTCCCCATCCCATATACAAAGTGAGAGCCTACGATAAGCATCAGGTCCCAGAATGTATAAACAAAAGCACAGATGTCAACCCAGAAATGATCTTATTGTGGGTTGCCTTATGGCATATGAACCTTGTACAATGCAGGGAGCGCTGTGGAGTGCACATTGCGCAAACACTGCTCTCTCAGAGGTGGGAATTCAGAGTTTTTATTAGCTCTGAATTACATGGGGCAAACAAGAAGCCCTATCAAGTTTGTTGTGTGGCTTAAAAAAGAGCAAATTGGAGGTATTTCCAAGCTGCAATGAAAACACTGAAAATTCAGAAATAGACAAAAGTGGGAAGAGTCTGGAAAAAAGAAAACGATCTCCAGATGGAGGACAGGGGAATGCCAAAAGTCTTGAAGACGCTTTATTTTAATCCCAATTCCCTAAACATTGGATGTTGTTTATAACACAAAATTGCTTGTATTGTTTGTATGTTACTGCTTGATTTCTAAAGCGATGAAACAAGCTGTAGAAGCCACAGCAGGGCTCCCTTTTAAACATTAAATCAATGCACTACATCTGTTGAAATCCTGGAGAGCCCAAGGCAGCAATGCCAAATTCCAGAGTCTGTGCTCAGCAGGAGCCGTGTGGTGAACGTCTGCATTTGCGTTCCAAGTTTGGCCTATTCGCTGTCATCCTTCAAAAACTCTTTGGAGGCTCTTCAGTCGAAGTGCTGGAACTGGGAGTTCTTCCCTCCCACCTCCAGCACTTTTCTGATACAGCTGAGGCTGTGAAGAGCCCGGAACCATGCAGGGGAGGGCAGTGAGGGGGGCTGGACTGAGCCCCAGGGTTACTTCATGACTTGATGAAGGCACCCTCGAAGATGGTGTTTTAATGTTTTTCTGGAGAAAAGTTTTCTGCCTTTTTCTCTGTGCTGGAAGATGAGAAGTTCTCTGAGCTGACCAAAATGTACCAACATAGCAGACTTCGATGGAGTCAGGAAACCATGAAAAGCTCCCAACACCCACATGCAGATATGCCTAATGTTCAAAAATTTAAAAAAAAACCCCAAAAATGAAGAATTTACTGTACTGAACTCTCCAAATGCCTGAGGTCTGTCTGTCCTCCCACTGTTTATGCACACAGGAATCAATCAAGCTGGGAACAGAAATATAAAATACCATGGAAGCCCTGCAGAATGCTGTGTTCAGTCCTGTGTGACTCTGAGGCTTCTCCCACCACTCAGACCTGTCAGCAGCACACTTCAGCCTATTCATTCCATGTGTCTGCTTAGGTGCAATTAAATCCCCAGGTTTGGGCCTCCTGCTAAAACACGCTGTCCCTTCTGCAAATTGTCTGGGTGAGCACCCAGACAAGGGTTAAAAGGACATTCCCGGCTCCTAACCCTGAGATGCTGCAGGTTTTCAGTGGGCAGCATCCTCGGACATGCTGGAGCCTGCCTATCTACCTCAGTGTCTTTGTTTCCAGAAGGGAAATAATTCCTGCTTGTCAAGTGTGGGCGTTGAAAGAATCTGTAGCCAGTCATTGCTCTGTTCTGGAGTTAAATGGGAAAACCCACGTCAGAAGGAGTCCTTGCTTAATGACTGTGGGGCACTGCTGGTTTTTTCTGAGGTGGTGGTGATAGTGAGTAGCATGAAGCAGTGAGCACGACATGCACACTCCTGCACTCTGGGCCCTCAGTTTAAAACGACTATATGGACTGTCACACATCTCACAGGGCATTGTATTATCTTACTCGTAAGTGAAATCCTAAATCTGACCTGAAATGAAGACAGGACGCATTCTTCTTTATTTTTCACAGCAATTGCCTGCTCATCTGGATGCTCACTTTCCTGGTTTGCCAGGCACCTGGCAGAGTGGCCTCTGCAAACTCACACCAGCAGGGATAAAGCACAGACTGCTCAGGAGCATCTGTCTTGGGCTTTTGGCTCCTCTGCACAGCTCTGCACAGTGACCTGCTCACAAACCATTTGCCTGCCTGGGACTGCAGAGGTGTCGTACCCAGAGCTTCCAAAACCTTTACAGCCAGCATGCGTCAGGTATTACAGAGAAAAAATTGGTTCATAATTAAACCTAACTTAATATTAGGTATTGGAACATGGTTGTACCACCCAGGAGTTTCACTTGTTGAGTCCAAGTGTTATAGACAGTAGATATCATCCCAAGAAGCAGTGAAATTGAAAATCACTTGGGGTGTGATGGGTAATTAGGTAAATACAGGCTGTTACTTATTTCTTCCACACTAGAAATATGTTACAGTTTTCTAAAGAAAGTATAAACCTTTGGAAGAGCATACCAACATTTATGACTTTACCTCATTACAAATGATAAATTAAAAATTGGTTGCATTTTAATAGAGATGCTGTAGTTAAAAAAAAAAAAAGATACTGAGCTCTGATGATCTATTTACATCTCCTAGCAATGTGGTCCCACTCTCTTCCCTAACCTGTACTATCCAGGTGCCCAGGAACATCTGCCTCACAGGCAGTCCTAGCTGTGACATTCTGCTGTGGATGTCAGCGGACAGAGAGAGCAGGAAATAGGAACCTCCAACTCCAGCTCTGATGAGGTACAATGTCACAACAAACACATAGGAAATAATCTTTCCTTTAGCATAAACAAGCCTTTTATAACAAATTTAACTTTCAGGATTTTTTAAGAAAGGAGACGTTATTTTTACACAGGTTCAATTTAGCAATGCCAAAATTCTACTTTAAAAACCCACAACAAACAAAACAGAAAAGGGGATTACATGAATATGCAGCAGTACCAGCCACAACAAAATTATATCTGCCTTAAGGTACAGCCTGGGCCATTCACTCCCATGGGAATTATGGTCACCTGCATGAAGGCAGAATATGGTTCTCAAGTTAACATTTCACTGCATTAGGATTATTTCTAATGTAAAATAATGGTTAATCTGCTTCTACTTTCTGTAGTGTAGTTTACTCAGTTTAATCAATTAAAACGTGCATAACAAAAGCACACACACACATCCATGCCCTATCCAGCTCTGAGGACCCTGCTGTGTTCTGTGTGCTCTACTCTCACCTAGTTGGATGTCTGTACTTAACGGGGGGAGCCTGTCATCAAATAAATACTGAGACAAAAGATGCCCAGCTGGAAGCCACACCCTTAGTCAGTTCTCCTCCTCATCCTCATAAAGCCACTCACTGTTACCTGAACTGAATCCAAAGATGTGGCTGCTTCCAAAGGGGAAGCTCTGCCTTTGTAATCCTAACGCAGGGAACAGAAGAGACTAGTCACTGGCGTATTTCACACAGCTATATTTGACAAGGACATGGAATATACTCAAAGTAACAAAGTCTTCCCAAAACAAATGCACTTGACTGTTATATTTTTCAACATTTTGACAGGCTGAGAGAGTTGGGACTGCTCATAAGAGAAGGTTGTGTGGAGACCTCCTAGCAACCTTCCAGTATCAAGGAGATCTACATAAATGCCAGAGAAGCCTTCGTCAGAGCTGTAGTGACAGGACAAGGGGTAACGAGTTCAAAATAAAAGAGAGTAGGTTAAGATGAGATATATGGAAGAAATTCTTTGCTGTGAGGGTGGTGAGACACTGGAACAGGCTGCTACAGAGAAGCTGTGGATGCCACATCCCTGGAAGTGTCCAAGGCCAGTCTGGACAGGGCTTGGAGCAACCTGGGCTAGTGGAAGGTGTCCCTGCCCATGGCAGGGCATTGGAACCAGATGATCTTTAAGGTCCTTTCCAACCCAAACCAGAGAGAGAGCCAGCCCCCTAAGACTGCGCTTATTAGACTTTTCTCTGGTGACACCAAACCAATGCAACTTACACTCAGTTTTGTAACCTTTGTGCCTTGAACACCAAGAAAAGTGTGGGTGTTTTTTTTGGCAGAGCAGGTTGGTAAACCTGTCATGGAAATATTTTGACTGCTTAGTCACTGCAGCTCCTATTCTAGTGAAGTGACTAGAAACTGATCCCCATGTCTTGGTGGGTGGAGAGAAGAAGGGGTTGGAAATAAATAGAAAAAGATTAGATTGCTTACCAGTAATAGGAATTAATTAATGTTTATAAAGTGCTTTGAGATGAAAAGCAGTAAATGAGCCTAAATACTATTAAATACATGATGCTCTCCAAGTGGGGCGGATCATGGAATAGCAGCAGGGATTTTTGTTGCCTGTATGTCTGACTATCAAGCTTGTTTTGCTTGTGTTTGACCACTTGTGAGATAGTCATGAAAAACCACCCAACAGAGTAACCAACAAAAGCAGTGAATAAGAACTGCTGATAAGGCTGTAGGCACAAGTGTGGGAGTTCTACCTCATGTCCAAAGCTGTTTCAGGTCAAAGATACTGTAAAATTCACAGGAAATAAACACTTGTGCATCAGGGGATTAAATTCTGACTTCACACTAATGTCAGTTCCTAAAAACTCCATCAGACTTGGAGTACATCTCTGTAAATCTCATTGGAATATCACTACAGAAATTACCTTCACTGCAGTATGAGCCACAGAGGAACAAAGCCAGGACAGCACCAGCAGTCCCCACAGTTCCTTCAGACACCTGTAAAACATCAACAATACCTACAGCCAAAATTTACAAATCCTCCACAAGAGACTGCTCTGAGCAATAAACAGTGTGCACTTGTGGAGAAATTCTGTTGCACAAACTTCAGTTCTGCTGGACTGCAGAATTAGTGGGTGCAGAGAACACGAGAGGCTTGTGATCTGGGGTTTTTATTAAGGCATTTCCTGCAGCAGCTCCCTGTTGTACTCGGTTCAAACTGCCTCACACACAAGCAGTCAGAGGATGGAAAATTGGCAGACGCTCTATAAACAAAGGATAACGATCAGCAGGGAAGTGTTAGAGGAGGTGAGAGTCTAATGCAGCACAGCAGGGACTGCTAACGCCTGTCTCAATTAAAAAATCTAAATAAAATTAATAGAAATACAAAGCAGGAAAAGGGCCAGTTAAAGGAAGGGGCATTCCCTGGCCAAGTGGAGTACTACATCTAAACAGTTACCACAAAATTTGCTCAGTTCTGTGTTTCTCCACAACAACATATGGAACAGGAGAGGTTAATTCTATGTGACAGCAAGCCCACTGTCAGGTGTTACACACTGCCACAAAATAAGATGGATTTGGAGGCAAATGAACGTCTGTGTGCACAAAGGAAATTATCTACACCACAGATAATGATTGTGAGAGAAGAATCACACTATTTGGGAGATGTACCAGAGTATAAATCTTTCACTGCAGACAGAAAACCACTTGATACATCTTCGCAGATGTCAATTCCTGTCATTTTCTGAGCCAAGACCCTGAGTAGGGTTACTTAGAAAGTTGTGTTTGATTTGAAGGAGGAGTAAGAAATGGTAGGAAACCTCACCTGTTCTGTAGCAAAATAAAGATTTTTCTAATTCCTCTCCATTAAACACCTCTAAGAAACATCATCACGATACTATACCCAGATTTTACACAGACACGCTGTATGAGGGAGAAATCTTCAAAATTCTTTTGAATCTTATTACATAGGACTCCCTAGGGACACCAGACTTGGAGCTACACAAAAATTACTGTCCCTATGCTAGAGGTCAGAGAGGCTAAGAAGAATAAGAGATCTGATTAGGAGAGTAAAATAACTTCCTTTAACCATCAAGAGCTCTAAGAAGCACAGAGTTCACTTTCAACACAGAGAAAACATTTACAGACACTGAACAGAAAACCATAAAAATTGGCTTCCTTTCAAAAGATTTTATTAATTTCTATTATATTAACTTTACATATGTAATTCACGAATTTCAAGAGCCTACTTTGATATACAGGTGACACATTGTTAAGTAAGAATCAGCTTACTGTCAAAACAGTCTGCAACTGAACTGATCATCCTCATACCAAAACACAGGGAAAACTGAACGAGAAATGGATTTGCCTCACTTCTCTACTTTCATGAATAAATTCTCTCTTGCAATCATATTTACCATACCTGATTACATTTCCTGTTTATGTAGTATTCTATTTCATTTCACTTCATTACTAGTAAAATTTATGCCAATTTCTCCGCTACCAGTGTGTGTCTGGTGGAGCTGTGGGAACCTGCAGCTGATTTGCTGGGTGTGGGTGGATCCTGGTTCTGGGATCTGGCAGAGCTGGGTTTCCGTGCCCTGATGACTGTTTTGACCTCTCCTTCTCACATGCAGCCAGCTACCCATCTTTGCAAGGCCTCAGAATAAACTTCTCTGGTAAAGAGGTGAGAGTTTGGATCAAAATGTGCAGACTATGCTCTTTTAGTTAACTCTTGTGGTAGCTGACAGCTGTTACCTGATGCCAGAAGATGATGTGGTTCGTGCTCAAGGTTTCTTTTCAGTAATGTGAAGGTACACTGAAGACCAAACACAGCTTTCAACTTCCATAGCTTTCTCCAGGCTGGGTTACAGAGGAAAACTCTACCATAGCAGAGACCCTCCAAGCTAACGTGAACCCTTTTGGGGTCCTGTGATGAGACTGGGTTTGGAATTCTCCCAGCACAACCAGGAGCCGTTCTTGTCAAGTCACCTCTTCCCTTGGCTGTCGTCTGGTTCTCTGCCCTTCTCAGCCTTGGAAATGAAATCAGGGAACCAGCATTCTGAAATTTGGGAAATCTGCGAGGAAAAACTCTTCCTGTCGCATCAGGAAACGACTTTTCCTGTTGCTTTTGTCCAACCTGTGAGTGCTGTAAAGACTCAGACTGATACAGACCAACACCTGCACTGGCCGGGCAGAGAGGGCAAAACGCACACTTGGGTACATCACAGGGTATGGATATGCAGGAGGTTTTCCTGCCGGGCTCTGTGACACGGAGCGCTCCTGTTTTAAGGACACTGCCCAGGTTTTATCTGGCACGGAGCGCTCCGGTTTTAAGGACACTGCCCGGGTTTGATCCCTCGGTGGAAGCGGAGGAGGCGGCAGCCGCTCCCGCCCGGCGGTGCCCGCAGTGCCCGGCAGGGGCCGACAGAGACCGCGCCGCCCGGGCCGCTCCGGCTGCGGGGTCCTGTCGCGACTGGCGGGCCCTGACAGCTTCACCAGGGCACCACAGCCTGCAGCAGTGCTGGCACCCGCCAGGGCACGCAGCACCAGGGTCTTAGAACAGTCTGGGTCGGACGGGACCAGATCCAGATCCAGCCACGGGCAGGGACAGCTTCCACTAGACCAGGCTGCCTAGAGCCCCATCCAGTCTGGCCCTGAACACTTCCAGGGATGCTGCATCCACAGCTTCTCTGGGCAGCCTGTTCCAGTGCCTCAGCACCCTCACTGGGAAGAATTTCTTCCCAAAATCTAATCCACCCCTGCGGACCCCTGAGGATCTCAGTGGTGACCATGAGGAGTTACACGTGTACAGAGTTAGTGACTCTGGGGGAGCCAGGCAAGGGGCTGCACGCAGGAGACACAAAACTCTGTCAGGAATCTGAGAGCAGAGGTGCAGCGATCCAACCATCACTAGTATCGAAAGGACAGTGACTAAGTTAAAGCTTTGTGGGGCACTACTCCCACATCTCCTGGGAGGGCAGTTCCCACACACATCTGCAAGGAATGTATTTCACCAAATTGGTGAAAATCCCTCTAGGCAGAGAGTCAGAGGTACCTGTTGGCTGATGGTGTTAGGAGGGGCTGGAGAACAGCAGCAACCAGAGCTGGTGCCTCCTGCCCTGGGAGGGACACATGCTGGTGCCACCCACACTGGTGTGGTGCCGGGAGCCCCCCCTAAGCCCACCTAGGAGACAACTGGAAAATTAGTGGCAGTGAGGTACACTGGAGTCATCCCAATGTAGTTTGTAATGTACAATTAAAAGCATTTCATATACTTTGAAACACAAACCTCAGAATTGATGTGTTAATTCCATAGTGATAGGAGGATTGTGGATTCAACCACCTCCAGACTCACAGTGACCACATTGGGCTTTGGAGCAGATTTGGTGAGAGGTCAGTATCATCTGGGAGCCATGGAGTGACACCATTGTCTCCACTTGTTCTGACACCTGAAATGGAACAGACCCTGCCTATTTTTAACTCACACTAAGCCAGTGTGAAAAAACATCAGTAAGACAACAGGAGGTGCAGTGGTAAGTTGCAGAAAGAGCTAAATACTGCAGAGCAAAGTAAGGTGGGATGAAGGTGCCAGCTCAACCAGAGTGGAAGGCGAGAAGGGGGAAATCCTCCCCCAATACCTATTAGGAGGGAGATCCTATTACTGTGAGCCAAAATCATAGCCCAACCAGTGCAGGCAGCTGTTCAAATTAGAAGAAGCTCTAATGATGGAAGAGAAGAGACTTGCAGAAAAATGACTTCGGCACAAAACAGTGGTAGAAGAGACACTGATGGAACGTGAAATAAGGAAATCAACTGTGGGATTCTCTTTCCAGGAAGAAGGACTGATAAGTTACATTGCCACGTTATACCACTACAGACATATTAGGGCAAAACTAACTGGAAAGGTCAAATAACTCATGCAAAAGTAGTTAAACAACAGAGGAATACACACTGCTCAGCAAAAGATCATAGTCCAAATTCCCAAGCAGCAATATCCCTTTCTCTCCCATTTTTTCTTGTGGACCCTTCACTTTTCTCTTACTAAAGTCTCAGAAACAGCATCTCATTGTGCTGAGCAGGCAGCAGACTGTTTGTTCCCTGGATGTCCATCTCTTTTGCACACAAAACTCTCCTGGGCTCTGCCACATTGCTCTTCACAGAGTCAAACCTGACCTCACCCTTCCTGCTGGGTTGTGAGACAAGCTCAGAGCAGAGCACAATGCTAAGCACAGGCAGGTAAGGGCAGCAGAGGGAGGTTCTGAGAACAGAAGGACAAGGCTGAGCAGCAAACAGCTCTGTGCCCCACTGTTGCACCCTGCTGCTGTATCCCTAAAGAGGATTCTACCTGGAAATCAAAGAGGACTCAGAATCACAGTGCTTTAAGACTGGCCACAGTTCTGCAGGTTTGCAGAATAAATTAGATCCTGCTAAAAGTGCTGAATATCAGCAGTCTGAGCTCAGAGCTACAACTGCCTAAATCACTTCAGCATTCTCCAAGTCACTGGGAAATGGGAGTGTTCACCAGCCCAAATACACGGTTGCAGGATCTGTTCTTTGACAGGATGATGTTGCAATCATGGGCAGGATCTCTCGAGGAATTCGCCCTTCAAATCAGTGGAGATCTTCTCTCTCAAGGAGTGAAACATTGGTGACAGGGAAATGATCGAGGAGATTCCTGGCTTTGAGATTTTCTTCTTGCCTCCACTGTTTCCTTTGGTCCTATGGAAACAGTCCCTAAATCTGCATCAGCTTTCAAGTTCCTGTAGCCTATAAATCAGCCAGAACTCCCCTTGACCTTGGTGGGAGGTTTACATGATTAAAGCCAGCAGAAGAGAGACAGAAATGAAAAATCACATACAAGAGCCTTTCTTTCCTTCTCTTCCTTATTTCTTTTTTAAGAAAATAAAATATTTCTAGCAATGAGAAATCTTTTCTGCTCCTCAGGGCAAACTTTGAAAGTGAAGTAACTGTAACACGCGTATATCCTATTATTTGTTAGCAGGTTTCACACAGGTAACTTGCTCAAATCACTTTGAAAACATTTCCTTTTATATAGGAACACAGGAGACAGATTAAAAGCATGCAAGTCTCCTGCTGAATGCCAGAGGCTCTGGAACACTGAACTCAGCACTTTGTAAAATTATCTCCCTTCAAACAAACTTTCTACTGTACTGATGGAAAAGGAGAAGGGAGGCAGGAGCCAAATAATGCTAGAGAGAATTCAAGTCGATTTTCTGCCTATATAGCCTATAGAGCCTGACAGGACCCCAGCCCTGGCTGTGACCTTTCCAGAGCTCTGTTTAACTGAAGGCCTCCAACCCTCCATTTGGAAACCATAATTAGCCCTGTTAGTGAATAAAGAAAACTAAGTTTAACAGAAAATTTAGGAACTGAGCAAATTCTGCACTCAGGTTTCATTTCAATCCTTGGATTGAAAATTTTCATCCAAATCCGCTCTAATTAAAGATGGTGGGAGTTTTGTAGATATCCAGATATTTGTACCACACCAATCGGGATTTCCACTTCTCAGGATTTAGTGTGCTGTACTTTAAGACCCTCACTGTCAAACATGCTGATACAGGATTTCAGCTTCCTTGCAACTTCCAGCCGAAAGGCTTCATATCACTGACTTGGGCTGCAGTATGAGTAAGCAGGTATTCTAATAAGGGAAAGATGAGACTGGAACTTGTCCTAGGCTATGAAGATTGGAGGATTGTGCCATATAGCTCTGAGCACCTCCAGCTTTCCTTGAAGCCTGTGGCAGCAACCCAGGATTGAGCGTTCACTTATTCAGAATGTAATTCTCCTGGGATTTTCAATAAGGTCTATTTTTTACTCCTGACACTGCTTCTATGCTACTAATGTCAGACTTTCTGCCAAATATGTGAGGCTTCTCTCTTTCTATCTTCCTTTTCTTTTCAAAAAACCCAAACCCCATGGTGAAGGGTTCAGTTTTCCCTTTTCTTTTTAATTGATTGGTTTGCTTTGTTCCTTTTGTATAGCACCTTCCCCAGTCCCCAGGAGGAGAGCTTCAGTGGAGCTGGATCATGCACAGCAGTGGCTGAACAGCCTGTTCTGAGACTGGATACCCAAAGCACAGAGCTCTAAAGCCATAAACAACTTGACAAGCCTGAGGCTGTTCCTCTGAGTAGAACATTGAACACTGACAAGTTCCTTAGGAAAAACAGGCCTCAAACTGTCAAGAGTGCTAAAACTCTAAGATGGAGAAAAATCACTTAACTTTTCCTGTTCAAAGGTTAAGAAGCACTGCCAAAACCAGTGACTGATGCTGGTACAAGCAGGATAGAAATGAAATGGAGGAATGAAAGGCTGAAAAGAATAGAGGACTTGTCATAACAACGAAGGATTTAAGTTTTGTAGCTAAGATTTTTTTTGTATCAGTTTATACAGTGCCTCTTACTTGAAAATAACTAGCTGACCAAGTCTTGGAGTTAAAAGTACATTTTCTCATGATAAATGAAATGGAGTTTCCTTGCTAAAACAAAGTACATAGGATTCAAAAGTTGCTATGAATTACAACAAGAAACTGCAGGCAGTACAGCTTCGAAAGATGCCTGAACCAAAGCTTAGGCTCATGTAAGCCATTACAGCTTTAAGAAGTTAATTAACTTTAAGCTACTAAAAATCTGATTTATGATGAATATTCCTAGTAGAAGTAGCAGACTCATTTGGTTTCTGCATATAAAACACACCCAAATTAACTTAATTTATTATTTTGTGTACTAATTAGTGACACATAAGTCTCAAGTCCACACTGGATGTAAAATATATATGGGCCATTACAACAGCAGCCTTGCAGATGGAACATATTAAATCATTAAAAAATTACTACTCTTTGGCTATTAATGGCCAGGAAACATTGTAAATGTGGCCTTCTGGTGCTATTTTTCCCACTGAGGAGTCAGCTTTTGACAAGTGACTTTATAAGCACTGAGTAGAAAGGCACGCAAGGCATCTGGAGCAATCAGCTGCCGGCAGAATCGACACCCACCTCAGAAGCCCCACGGGACTCCCTGGGAATTGTTTGCAAAGTAAAGGATGAGGCTGGATTGTCTTTACAATAACAAGGGGATTACAATGCAGCAGCCACTGCAGCACAAGGGGCTGGTGATGGATGGAGCATCATTCTTCCCCCAGTGACAAGTGAATGAGGAAGACACAATCTCACTTTTAATACTGTTGTCAATTCATAAGCTCAGCTGAAAAAACTCTTGTGCAAAAAGCACAGCATTATACAGAAAGGCAGGCACAGTAATCATCAGCCTCTTCACTTGTTGCATGTAATACCTGCATGGTTTTGTGAGGATTTGCCACTGCAGACTCTCAGGCTTTAGATCTGGTCCCCATTTCTGCCAGGATCATTCACTATATTCTACAGTGCTGTGTCAATTCCTGTTCGTATCAATGTCGCTGTCACTTCCTTTAAAACAAAGCTCTAGAAGTTGTCACATCAGACTGATTTTCTTGACGTTCCCTGAATTTTTCTTTTCTCATTTTCCTTGCACTGCACTCGCTGTCATCTCTCCATCGCTTTCATTGTAATTTCATACTCATGCCTTAGCTAAGGTTCACACTGTCTTGTTAAGCTGAAGGAACAGGATAAAGCAAAATATTTTATATTTTAAATAGCAATGCAACAAGTGCTAAACAATTCCGGTGTCTCCTACAATGCTCTTGTTCAGACCTGTGCTGGGCCATCCCGAGGGAAACTCATTTCCTTAGATCTCTCCATCTTCTTGGGCTCTCAGGAAAGCCATGCTTCAAAGAATAACACATCTTATTTTCCCTGCTGCATGCACCTGACTCCAGGGCTTTTTCCACATGACTTTAACTCAGGTTCCTTTCTCACCCTGCATATTACCTCTCATGTTTTTCCACCAGCTTGAGTTGCCCCTCATTTTATTTTCTGCCATTCAGGACATATTTGCTCAAGGGAAAGAAAGGTATCATTGAAATCTTCTTGCTTTCTAAAGAGACTTCTGTCCTCTGGACCTAATCCTGTTGCCACTGTCAGTGTCACAATGGGGTCAGTGAATACACACTGTCTATATCCAGTTCATATTCTCTTTAACTCCTTTTGCATTATGTTTTGTTGGAATCATTTTTAAAGCATACTTATTTACTCAGCTATAAATTTTATTTACTCACTTGAACCCCTCATAAAGCTTGATTCAAGGTTAGCCTGATGATACACCAAGAATACAAAAGAAAAATGTTTAGAAATGGGTCAAAGATACAAATGTCTTGAGGAAATAATACAAAAGTTCAGAAGAAAGGCTTTGGGAATGTTTTCTGCAAAGAGTTAGAAGATCACAACTGGACAGAATGAGGCTGGAGAATATAATAACCTCACAGTCTTAATTCAGTAAGGATTTCATTATAACTGAAAAGTAAATTACAGCTCTTACCTATGGATTCACAGCTACATAATTAAACCTTAGCTGAATACAGCTCTGTGCTATAAAAGCTGAAATCAGCTACTGATCATACAAACACAACAGGTAAAACAGATTGCCTGCTCAGTATATTTACAGGTCAGACTTCAAAATCAAACAATTTCATGGTAAAACTGGAAATACTGAAAGTTCTGTTCATTCAAACACTGACAATTCATTTGTCCTCATTCCAATCTGCCGAAACATCACACTGCAATAATACATCCTGCTTGTGTCATATCTCACTTCAGGGTGGTTTCTGAGCTTTTAGAAAGTTCCCTGTGAGGTATTTCTCTGGAGAAGAGGATGTCACTAATCCAAACACAAGAGGTCCACACGTGATACAGAGGTAGGGCTCCATTTGCACACAAAGCTTTTGATTCTTACAGATTTCCAGGTGAATGTATTTGTGGAGTGGTAGGATGAGAATACACATTTCATAGTCACAGACAGGAACACACGTCACTGACTGTTCTCCAGCTCAAATAGTATATAATTAAACCCAAACCCTCTCTTTGTAGCTGCAGGAATTGCCCCAGAGAATGCAGTGCACACAGTCTGCCTGTGAGCACACGCGAGCTGGACACGTTCGCCAAGACCTAATGCCAAGGTTGATCTCTTCCTGCAGAGCAGTGATGTTGAGGAACCGTATTACTCACACTGCCAGCATGAAAACAGATGTTTGTTCATCCCTAACTGATGGCTCCAACTATCAGCACTCCAGGGCCAGCTCCCAGCAAAGTCTGTCAAGAGCTTTGTCATTGATCCCAGCAGACAGAGAGCAGCTCCTCTACCCAGTCTGTGCAGAAAAAACAACAGCAGAACTTCTCACTAACCCCCATTAAGGCCAGAAAGCTCCAGACCATACCATGCAAGTAAAAGTGACCTGAAAAAGAGATCATCTGAGTATTCATATGGGAAACTCTGTATTCTCTCTGCTGCTGAGGACATAGTATTTGCTTACTCAGAAGACAAGGTGTATTGCAAAGGATATTCACAAGCTGGGGTGGGGAGAATCAACATGAGTATTTGAAATAATTTAAAGCCTTCATGATAAATCTCAATAAGGCAATGAATGACCTAGTTCATCCCTTTTGACCTTCTTGGTCAAAACTAAAGAAAGAAGCACTGTGAGGCACTTGAACATGTTCTCTACAGATAAGAGAACTGTTTAAGGGAAAAGCAAAGAAGTTACAAGTGCTAAATAATTAAAATGACCATATTTGCACTGGGTATTTCAGAATTGTAGAATGTTTTGGGTTGGAAAGGATCTTATAGACCATCTAATTCCAACTCTTCTGCCATGGGTAGGGACACCTTCCTCTAGACCAGGTTGCTCAAAGCTTCGTCCAACCTGGCCTTGAACACTTCCAGGAATGATGCAGCCACAGCTGCTCAGGGCAACCTGTGCCAGGGCCTCACCACTCTCACAGTGTAGAACTTCTTCCATGTATCTAAATCTACTCTCTTTCAGTTTAAAGCCATTAGCCCATGTCCTATCACTGTATGACCTTGTAAAAAGTCCTGCTCCAGCTCTCTTGTAGCCCTTTAGACCCTGGAAGGTGCTCTAAGGTCTCCCTGGAGCCTTCTCCTCTCCAGGCTGAACAGCCCCAGCTCTCTCAGCCTGTCTCCACAGCAGAGGTGCTCCAGCCCTCTGAGCAGCACCATCACCCTCCTCTGAACTTGCTCCAACAGGTCCACGTCCTTATGTTGGAGACCCCACAGCTGGATGCAGTGTTCCAGCTGGGATCTCAGCAGAGCAGAGGGGAAGAATCCCCTCCCTCCACCTGCTGGCCAGGCTGCTTCGGATGCAGCCCAGATTGTTTGGCTTTCTGGGCTGCAAGCGCACATGTCTGGGTCATGCTGAGCTCCTCATCCACCAACATCCCCAGGTCAGGGCTGCTCTCCTCCCAGTCTAGATTTTTCCTTGGGATTGTCCTGCAGGACTTGGCCTTGTTGAGCTTCATGAGGTTTACCTGAGCCCACCTCTCAAGCTCTCAAGGTCCCTTTGGATGACATCCCTTCCCTCCAGCATGTTGGCTGCACCACACAGCTTGGTGCTGTGGGCAGACCTGCTGAGAGTGCACTCGATCCCACTGCCCATGTTGCCAAGAAAGATGTAAAATGATACCTGTCCCAACACTGACCCCTGGGGAATGCCACAAGGGAGCTGTGTGGGACTGAGTCAGATGCTTTGCACAAGCCCAGGTAGACGATGTCAGTCGCTCTTCCCTCATCCATGACTGCTGGAACCCCGCTGAAGAAGGCCACCAAATTCTTCTGGCAAAATACGTGGGTTATACTTCCCAGTTTTCCATCAGTGGCAACTTCACTGGACTAGCCATGACTTCTCAAATCTGATGGGTAGTGGATTAACAACTTCATCTGCCAGTTCCCTTGGGACCTGTGTCTGCATCTCATCAGGTCCTGTGGACTTGCCCACTTCCAGGTTCCTTAGATGGTCTTGAACCTGGTCTCCTGCAGCGGGAGGTTCTACATTATCCCAGTCCCTCTGCCTTCTGCAGCTCAGGGGGTGTGACTGGAGCCCTTGCTGGTGAAGACCAAGGCAAAAGTGTCATTGGATACCTCAGCCTTCTCCATGTCCTGGGTAACCAGGTGTCCTTTATCCTTATGGAGAGGACCTGCACTTCCCCAGTCTTCCTTTTATCACCAATGTACCTACAGAAGTGTCTCTTGTTGTCCTTGATATCCTTGGCCATATTTAATTCTATCAGGGCTTTAGCCTTCCTAACCTGATCCTTGGATGCTTGGACAGTCTCTCTGTATTCCTCACAGACAACCTGTCCTTGTTTCTGCCCTCTGTAGGCTTCCTTTTGGTATTTGAGTTTGTCCAGGAGCTCCTTGTTCATCCAAGCAGGTGCCCTGGTATTTTTGCCTGATTTTTAATTTGCTGGGATGCATCACGCCAGAGTTCGGAGGAGGTGATCCTTAAATATTAACTATCCTTTTTGGGCCTATCTTGCCTTCAGGGCTTTATCCCACGGTACTTTACCAAGAAGATCCCTGAAGAGGCCAAATTGTGCACTCCTGAAGTCCAGGATTTTGAATTTGCTGGCTGCCTTCCACCATTTCATGATAACTGCAGACAAGGCTGCTGTATTCAAATCAAGACCAATCTATTACAGTAATACTAAACAATTTTCAAATACACTTAATGTTTTTTGAAAAAGGAAGTTTATAACCATCATTTGAGTCTGATCTTTCTTGTATTTTCCCCCAAAGCTTACTGGTGCAGCTCTGCTGACTTAGGATCAAAGCTTTGTGTATCTATAATGCACACAAGAAGGAAAAAATGTCTTCTGCTCCGTTCAACTGTTTCTGTCCTCTTCACTTACAATAAAAGAAAGCCTGAAACAGAAGGTGTAAAGGGAGAAGGATTCTTTTCCATCCTAAGTGCGTATATAACAAACAAAACCAAATTGCTAAAGACTCTGTTCAAAGTTGAGGAGCTGGAAATCTGTATTCTTAGCACTGATCTCTGCTGTGCCCCTACCCTGCTGCATGACATTGGCTGAGCCTTCAGGCAGGGATAGTCTCCTCCCCTGCTTTTACATCACATCTAGCACATCAAGACTTCCAGGCTGCACTTTAATATAAATGTGTGTCTTGATAATTTTCTTTAATGGCAGTCTATAGACGTACCTGCACTTTGAAAGCACTGCAGAGGGATTCACCCATGCAGCCCCCACTGATTTCGCCAAAGATAGTTTCCTTCTGACATACCTGTTTGTATTCTGGGTGTGTGCACATGAAAAAAGAAGTTGGATGAAGCAGCCAAAGCAATATAAGCCAGTATTGGCTGCCATTATGCAAACAGGCCACATCACAGTCTTCCCAAATGGATCTCATGAGAAAGGAGGTATCACCAGCCATGTGAAGCAAGGAATGACTCCAGATTTCCAGATATGTTGGCTGTACTGGTTGCACAGGTGGCATTCAGAAGCAGGACAGCACCCATCAGACGCTAGGAACTGAAGGAAACGGGTCAGGAGGTCACAGAGCTTATTGCTTACAAAAGCTCTTCAGGAGTTCATTACACTTCTTACAAGTCACCTTTAACGAAAGTGCCAGTTCCTTCATTGTCTTCAACTGAACATCCGAAAGTGGAAAGCACTGTCATGTCTAAAGCTGCTCAGACACAAACTGAACAACTTTCTTCCAAATCAAAGTCGAAGACTACGAACTGTTTTGACTCGAGTCTGCATACTGCTGCTAACACAGGGGTAGTTTTTCAAGTGTTTCATTCTGTGCATGCTAACTAGGGATGATTTGGTTATTCACAGCATGATTTGGTTATTCAGCTTTATACCATCAGGAAAAACTGGGTACAAAAGAAAAAAGCACCTGTGAGAGAGTGACCTGTGAGTTCAAGCAGCCCCTCCCCCACTCATCAATCTGTAAAGGTCGGCAAACATTGCAGAAGTTTGTAACACCCCTAGTCAGATTCTGTCCCAAGATTTCATCCATGTTTTTCAAGGCAAAATCTTAGAAAGCAACAAGTAAAAGGGACCAAGAGCTAAACCTCACAAAATGAGATTAACAGGAACATAGGAAGTGGAGCTGGGAAAGCAGCGTTGCTGTTCAGCATCACAACAAAGCAACTTCTCCAGACAGTGATGGCTCAATAGATTACCAGTCGAAGCCTGTCTTTGCTCATCCACCTAGGCTGTATTCTTTTGAACTGTAACCTCAGGAAAAATAAGTAAATTGTCCTAAGAGTGATCTAAAAAGTAAAAGCAACTTCACTGTGGAAAAAAAGAAAAATACCCTGAATCTGAAGCTGCACATTTTCTCCATTTATATGCGTCTGAAAGAAATTAATTCTGTGTTTCAGAGTGTTCTAAGACTTCCTCCTCATTCCTGCTATATGAACTATGGAAGCAGAAAATACCTTTGTATTTATTTGGTCTTGCATCATTTAATTTATTCAAAATATCAGGGCTGCAATTTCATTCTGATAGTTCAGCTCAAATTTAAAAAAAACCAAACCAGACACCTCACTATCCTACCCCATAATAGGAATGCTGTTCTTATCACAAAAGACTTGATAATTTATTTGCACACCTCAATGAAAAGGAAAGACTAGAAAGAACTTCATGTGAAATGCCAAAATATATCTGATTTCTCATCACTCGGCCTTGTAATTCTCCTGCAGTGGATAAAAATAAACCAGTCTATACCTGGGCTTGAACTTTTCAATGCAGCCTAAAATATTAAGCTCATAAATCTCCTTCTGGGGCTTAGGCAGCTCTTAAGAACATCATCAATTTTGGATTTTTGCCATTTATAAAACAAACCAAAAAAATACAGACCGTGAAGTAAGTTCTTGATAGCATTCTGTCAAGGAAGTTTGTGCTTTCAAAAAAGAGCATACTGTCAGCTGTGCATTGATAAGGCAGCACAGAAACAGCCTCTGCATTACAGGAGACCATATTTATTACATTCTAAGTTTTAATTATGTGATATGCTTGTTGCAGATGCTATAGAAGACCTCATGCATCACTGCCCTGTGGGGAAGGGAGCGAAGAGAGGAGCAGCTGTCCTTCCCTCCAATTTGGTATTCCACTGACACTGTTGAGTGCTGCAGGTTTGCAGGCACGGTCAGCTGGAGGAGATTTGTCTCCACCAGGGAGGAGGTGTCGGAAGGAGCCCGTGTGCCACAGCCTCCCATTGCTTCACCAGAGGTAAATACTCTCTGCTGAGCTTGCACTTTTGTTTTATCACTATCTGTAGCTGTTGAACTAATGCATTCCTCCTCATCTCCCTTTCTCATGGAATAATTAAAAGAAGGAGAGGAGGAGAGGATGGAGTTCAGTGACTAATGGTGCCAGAGTGAAGGAACCTGATTTGTTTCATGACACTGCTGCTGCCTTGCCGTGTAACCTTAGGCAAGGCACTCGATTCCTTTATGCCAGAGCATTCTTATCTTTAAAATGAGATAATAGCACCACCTTTCTCTGCAGGAGGCTTTAAGATCCTGGGAGAAAAGGCAAAAGTTGCATTTGACAACTGCATTCAGTTGCCTTTTGGGATTCAGCACAGCAGGGCCCAAATTTTGCTTCAGATACAGCACTTCAAACTTTTGAATCTCTGCCAGCAGTTTCCTGAGTTTGCAGACAGACTAAACCAAAATTCCTGAGGGTTAAACTTGAGATCCAGCAATGTGAATTTTGAATGCCATCTTTTAAACCATGGATTATATACACACATCTAATAGGTGTATCCTACCAAAATCAAGTGTTTGCCTTCTTAATCTTAATTGTACTCTTACTGCCACCAACCAAACTGCCAATATCTTCTTCCTCTCTCTGGCAATGCTGCCTTGGGGGCTTCACTGGGGAGGCAGAGCCAGCTTTCCATACACAGAGATGTGGTCAAGGAAAGATGGAATGATCATCTTCCAATTTCATTGCACAAAGCCAGGCTTGGATACCGGATAGATACAGGCAGTCAGACAAGTTGGAGCAGCTTGACCTGCGGGGAGCATGAGAGGCCTCTTCACATCACAACCTGCTCTTCCTGTACTGTTCTTTGCCAAAAGAAAATAAGTACAGACATTCTCATAGGAAACACATGTAAAACAAGATTAAAACTAAGTGGGAAAGGCAAGGAACCACCAGTAAAGGAGTTGGACAGTTTCTCACTGCCTCATTAATCCCTTTGCTGCACCTGATTCTTCAGAAGACAACAAGGAATGGTCTGTTTTTCCAGCTTTCTGCCAGCCTGATGAGAGCAACAAGGCTTCTTTTCCTACTCTTCTGAAGGGTTTTCTAAAATCTTGAACCTTCCAGAGTCAAAGCTGAATCATAGTGCCCTGTTTCACATTCCATTCCTGTTCAACACCCTATTATTCTGGGGCAGTGTGAGCTGTCAGGTTTGTCCGAGAGTCCTGACCACCCCCTTTGTTAAGGTCATTTTGTTCTCTTACAGGACTGCCATTGCTGGACCCACCTTCCTGTGCCCTGGAGTGGATGAGGCTTTTAGGCATAACCAACCCACTGAACAAAAAAGCCTGCACACCTTGGGAATAACCTTCCACCAGCAAGCACTTTCCTCTAGACAAAGCACAGCGATCCAGCACTTCTGATACACCCTGAGAGCAAAATGCCTTGTCCTTGGAATCGGCCGTGCCACACCAATTACCATTGGACAGGAATTTGCAGCTTTAACATAAGGTGGCTGTGGTCAGGAAGCAAATCCAGCCTGTTACCATCACCCCTATCTCGTGTGCCCTAATTGCAGCAGGCAGTGGCCAGCTCGGTTTGGAATCCTTTAACCTGCAGTAACACAGGAAAGGGACGTTAGCAGCGGGCACAGGATCCCCGTGACCTTCAGCTCCAGGAATGCTGGCAGTCGGTGGTCCCTCAGCCCACTTCCTCACGGGACAGGAGGCTGCACGTCAGAAACCACCACGGTAATTAGCTGCCTTACGCAGCCAGAGCAGAGGCAGGCTTTCTTCCCCAGGACTAGCCCTTCAGTGTAAATACAGGAGAAGCTCGCATAGGCACTGCCCACACTGAGCCTGTTACTTTAGGGGAAAAGAGGACATTAGGCTGCATAATTGCTCCCTCGCTGTTTGGTGTGCCCCAGCTCCACTGTTTCTAGCGGCAGAATGACAGGAGTTAGGCTGCAATGCCACGACTCCATTCTGCGCCACTGACTGAAACACAAATCTTATCCAGGCAAAAGCCCTCTCCACGGGGCACACCGATTTTATTGGCTCTCAAACTCCCTCGGAAGGTCCAGATCAGCCTTCAGGTTTGAGAGAATTTTCTGTCTTTGCCCATTATAGTACTATTTTAATCACTTAGAAAAGCCTAGGTCCGTAAACTCTGTGATGCAATCAGTGAAAATCAGTGCCACAACCCTGCATTTTATTACTATTTTTCACATCTTCTCGTTTTAATCCGCACTCCGAGACCGATCCCGTTCCCATCAAAGTACACAGCAAGCTCCCATTAAAATCTGGCTCAGCTAGTATTTTAATAACACTTAGACATTCCCGTCCTTTGCATATTTCATCTGCGAAGTGCTTCACAAACATGAATTTCCTAATTACAGGCGGATGATTTACTAAAACTGGAAATTCCTCACTAGTTCTGGCTTTCCCTTTGAAGCTCCAGGATTCGCTCTTGTCCTTCGGCACTTCGGAAGATCCCCGACGCCGCTCGCTCGCTCGTTCGCGGCACAGGCAGGGCACGGAGAAGGGGGACACGGAGGCGACGGCGATCTGCCCCGAAGTGTCCGCGCCAGCGGATCTCTGCGCGGGCTGCGGGGCGTGAGCCGCGGGGCGCCCACGTGGGGACAGCGGATCCCGGCGGGGCGCGGGCAGCGGACGGGACCGCGGCGGCTCCCAGCGCACCAGGCCGGCCCCCCCGCCCNGAGGCGCGGGTGGTGCTGAGCAAGGAGCGCCCCGGCCGCGGCCTGGGGGCGGCCCGCGCCAGCCTGGCGCTCACGCAGGAGCGGCAGCGGCGAGTGGTGCGGAAAGCCTTCCGCAAGCTGGCCAAGATCAACAAGAAGCGGCAGCAGCCGCTGGCCCGGGAGGCCTCGTCGGCGGAGAGGATGGAGACGCTGGTGCACCTGGTGCTCTCGCAGGACCACACCATCCGCCAGCAGATCCAGCGGCTCCGCGAGCTGGACCGCGAGATCGACAGGTACGAGGCTAAGATCCACCTGGACCGCATGAAGCGGCACGGCGTCAACTACGTGCAGGACACCTACCTGGTGGGCACGGGCGGCTGCGAGCCCGAGCCGGGCCGGGAGCCGGGCCAGCCCTCCGCCGGCCGCCCCGAGGAGGACTACGCCAGGAAGTGCGAGGAGGTGCTGCAGCTGCAGGAGCAGCGGGCGCAGCAGGAGGAGCTGCTGGAGCACCTGGCCGCCGAGATCCAGGAGGAGCTCAACGAGCGCTGGATGAAGCGGCGGCGGGAGGAGCTGGAGCTGGCGGCGGGGCCCGGGCTGGCCGACACGGACTGCGACACCACGGAGCTGAGCGGCGGCGGCGGCGAGGGCGAGCTGCACCTGGAGCACGAGCGGGTCAAGACCCAGCTGAGCACCAGCCTCTACATCGGCCTCAAGCTGAGCACGGACCTGGAGGCCGTCAAGACCGACCTGGACTGCACGCAGCGGGCGTGGGAGGACAAGGAGCGAGAGCTGCAGCGCCTGCTGGAGACGCTGGGCACCCTGGACGTGGCGGAGGCGCCGGCGGAGCCGCGCGGGGCGGCGGGCGGGGGGCGGCCGGCGGCGGCGGGGGGCGGCTGGGTGGAGCAGGCGCGGGCGCTGCGCAAGGACCGCGCCGACAACGACGAGGACTCGGACACGGGGCTGAGCTCCATGCACAGCCAGGACTCGGACTCGCTGCCCGTCTGCGAGTCCCTCGTGTAGCGCCCGCCCGCCTCGCCGCAGCCAGCCCGGGCACGGGGCGGGCGGGCAGAGCGGGGCTGCCGGGGCAGAGGGCGGTGGAGGACTGCGGGCAGGTGTGGGGCAGGCGAGGAAACTCCCGGCGCGGGAGGCAGTCACACAGAGGAAACATTTTAATTTGAGCTCTGGAGTTTGAACTTGTTCTGACTAGTCATCCGCGGGCAGCGTTTAGGCTGGCTCTCCGGTGCTTTTATCTAAGGAAGAGAAAACCCACAGCGTGTTTGTGTTTCATTTACGTCTGGGTTTGCTCGCTCCTTAAATCCTACCGCTTGCTTCCCTCCGAAGGTTTTCTTGCCGGGCCTTTTAATCCTCCGGCTGCCCACGATCTCGCCCCTGTAGTCCAAGGATGCTCCGGGTGAGCTCTTCACGAGCAAAGGGCCAGGACGCGCTCCCGAGCGGGGATCAGTGTCTCCCGAACAGGTTCTCGGCATTGCAGAGTCAGACGGTGGCTTCTGGTGGGTTATACTGGGCTATACTGGCTGTCGCAAATATACCCGGCTCCTTTACAGGCAAAAAGTCACGACACTAAAGCTGCTGTTCATTTAAACACTACGGAGGAGGAGAGGCGTCAGTACCACTGACACTGGGATCTCCCAGGGCGCAAGTTTTGGACGGTACTGCAGTTCCTTTTGGCAACAAAAAGGGGTGATAAATCACTTCCTTTTTTTCTTTCTCTAAAGAACAAACTAAATCAAAATATAGGTTAACATGTTGTATTAACTCTGCTCTGCGTAGTGCTTTTTCTTACGCGTAGATGAGAGTGCTTTGTTTAAAGGCATATTCAGAAATCTGTTAGTATCTATAGTCATTTGACTGTCATGGAAGGTAATTAGCAGTGCCTGTATGTACACAGCCTTCAACTACATTTTTTCACTAGGCTAGCTGATCTTTGGCTGAGCTTGGTTGTAGATAAACAAAGTACAGAATCAGCTTGAGCTACCATTTTTAATAACATAGTTCATATCAGGCCAAGAGATGCAACGATAAAAGCATGACTCAAGCCCTGCCTGCACTACAGCTTAATCTTTTCAGTTATTCCAATAAAAAAAAAGCAGCCATCAGCTGTAACATGCATTTCACTTAACTGCCAAATCTTCCTCTGCAGCTTAACTCTTGCCCAAAATATATGATCTGCTCTTGCAATAAGAGACATTAAGGATTCTTCTATTCCAGAATAATTGCAGAAATAGTTTAAGCAGTAAGAGACCAGAGAATGTTGAGTCAGGTCCGACTGATGGTATGAACTTTTTAAAACTTCTGAGATTATTATTTATGTAAGGTTATTTATAAAAGTTTTCATTTAACAATAAGAAAGTATAAACAAAGGGGTACACCAATAGACCGGTTCTTTATTTTTATTAAAAACCTCGCAGCCTTCTCGCCCAAAGACCGTGTTCCACTCTTGCAGTGTTCTTGCTGGAAGGAATTCTGATGGACATCAGAAAATTAGATTCAGGAACTGCTCAGTTTGAAAGCAAGCAGAGAAATACTGTCTGTGGATTTGCAGAGGCTGCACAATTTTCTATATGCTATGATTCTTGATAAATGTTATTCCACTGAATGGGTCTCAGTTGTAACAAACTGGTTTATTTTAAACACTGATTATATAATTGTTTTTCACATTTTAGTCAACCTTGGAAAATATTTAAGAACCTATTTTTAGAGCTAATAAAACTCTTAATAAGGCAAAACAAGTGTTCCCAATTGAGTGTGATTTAAAAATCTGCCAGGACTGGGATTCTGTGGTGTTGCCTTGTGTGCAAAGCAAATAGAAAGATACACCAAGGGATGACAGCATCATCCCTCCCCTTTCTGATGGCACAAGGGTCTCCCCCAGGTACAAGCAGCAGCGCATTGTCCTCAGCTCTGGCCACTGCAGGGGCAGTGCAGTGGCATTTAGAAGCATCAGCATTTGTCCAGAGTGAGGAATTTGGATTTTCATGGAAGGAGAGCCAAAGAATAAGCTGAGGGGTGTGGGAGTCCCACTGCTGCCCTGCATTCAGCAGCGTGCATGTAACGGGTGGGTGATGCAAGTACCTGCTCACAGCTTCCCCAGGGACTGATGGCAGCAATAAACCTGAGCTGGCTTTGCGTAAGTTCTCCCATTACCACACCAAGCAAATAAAAAGTAAGCACGTTATAGAAATGAGCTGCAACAGGCTGCACATCATTGTGCTGCTGACAGAGGCATCAGGCAGCCTATGAAGCATGAGGTGAAGGAAGGCAGGCAATTCAAAGTTGCAAAGTAGTCTGCCTACTCATCCTCAGCGTGGAAAATCCATAAAACCAGGACAAAACCACTTTTGCTCTAGGCTGCTGAGGGCCGTGTGATGCTTGCTCTTGGCTTCCCTGCAGCCCAGATAAGATTATGACCCCGCAGAGCTGCTGGTCCTGTCCCGTGAGGACAGGGGTGAGAACACTGCAGGTGGCACTGTAGTTTCAAGGGTTTGGTGGGAGCTACAGTGAATTCCTAGGAACACCTATCTGATCGTGTTCTTACATTGTGCAGGTGAAATCTGGTAAATTTATTTGATGTTTAAACAGTTACAGTTGCAACAGGCTCACAGACTGATCTTGAACATCTTCGCAAATCCCTATCGCTCTCAAACCATTATTAAAACATTAGTATAGAAGAGGAAATCCCTGTTTGCCTTGGACCAGGCACTTCTCCCTTCCCTTCTTCTGGGCTTGTATATCCTCACTCAGATAATAGAGACAAGCCACAGGATGCTTGTCAGGGAATTTGGCTCTGGGGTTTTGCTGGGCACATAGCCAAGGGTTAGGAGAGCTGATTCAGATTCACAGGTAGAAGGGCAGGATTTTTATCTCCTTTGCAGTTCAGACAGAATGGGAGAGAGAGATAGCAGCAAAAAACCCCTGACCAACACCATGACGGAAATTTACCTTCCGGCACCACCAGGAGAGAGGTGAAAGATCCAACAAACACAGGCTTTGGGGGTTTTTTAATACCATTCTCTTCTATCTTTCAGAGTCACCTCCAGTATAATCTTTCTCTCTTCCTAAGACAGGTACAGATAGCCATGAATTAAATAAAAACCTAACAGCACTGCAAACTGTTTATGTAAATCGTGTATAGTATCATGTTGCCCTATTTATTCAACACCCTAACTGCTTCTCAAAGGAATCACCATGGACTGAGGCCACCAGGCTTTTCTCAGACAATACCTACAGAAATCAGAAGTTTTGTCCAGGAGATATAATCAGAGTAGCACCAGGCCTTAGTTTCAGGCACCGTTTAAACAAGCATTACGAAGCACTCCTACACAGGTCCTGTCTGTTTGCTGCCCTTGGCCACGTTTTTTCTGACCCTACATGGCACTTTCTGTTGTGCCTATACAGGAGTTTGTGGGACCAGGTAGTAAACCAGGGCAGAAGAAGCCTGATGAACTTTAATTTAGGTGAGGCCCTGTTGTGGCTCAATGTGCAGTCACGCAAGTGTTTCTGGCAACGACAAGGTACGGTGGTAAAAATGAGAAATTGAAGGCCCTTGGAAAGGTGGAACTGATCCTTTCAGCAATGGGCACTGTTTCGTGCTGACTTGCAAGTTGGCAAAAGCTTCCTTCAGGCTGTAAATATCCCCCAGTCACAGACTAAGTGAAGGTTTGGAGAGTGGAAGACTGAGGCTGGAGCTGAAACTTCTTTGACATCAATTACACTCACCTATATTAAACCCAAAATAAGCCAAATAGTGCAGCTTTTAGCCTTGACCTTGTTTCAAAAACCCACTATCAAGCAATATTATCAGAATGAAAACTCTGTGTCAAATTTGATCTATTTCTAGTTCTTAGCCTGTGTAAGAGATCTGCCAGTTTGAATAAGCACTTTGTAGGGATATCGTTTGATGCCTTGAAGAGGGGAGGCAAATACATTTACTGTAATGAACACCACTGACATGCAAAATGAATGACCTATTAATTATTGCCACAGATTCTGATCCAGCATTTAGGCAGCCAAATCACAGTCTGGTTGTTTTATGGTGACAGATCCTTTTCCAAAGAACCTACGGTCCAGGTTCCAGACAAGATACAGTCAAAGGAGGGAAGCGAGAAAGTGGGTGTGAGAAAAGGAAAACATGTCATTAAGCTTTATTATTGACTCCTTACATGAACTGTATGTTCCAAGTTTACTTTAAAAATACTCTGTGGTCCTATGTCTGGAGACATGTGCAGAAATCTACCTCCCCCCCAAGTTCTACACAACTTTGGGCTTTTTTCCCCTCCTCTTTCATTTGCACTGAGCTGGGAATGTAGCTCAATACATGAAAAGAGCAGCAGAGGCCTTGAAATAACAGGTCTGGTGAGCTGTGCTGGTTAACAAGTTGAAATACGAGCCGTTGTGGATTGTTGGGAGCAGTTGTCCTTTGAAGTCACTTGATATTATTGCTCCTGAGCTGGCACACAAAGTTTAGAGAAATGAGCATGGCAAAGTGCAGGGAGCCTACATGGATGTCATTCCTTTTCTACTAACTCTCACAGCTAAATGAACTTGGAAGCTTAACAGAAAGGGAAAAATTAATAAACTCAAAGCAAATCTTGGCCCTGTATGCAAATCAGCCAACTATCTTCAAGCAGAATTGTCAAATAGTATTTTGAAAAATACTGCTTGCATAATTTACTACATTACTTGTGTGAATACATCAGAGCAGAACCTTCCATGCAGGGTGGATTGTCACACGCTGTCACATGCTGAATAACACACAGAGCTGGTCACTGATTTCTTAGAGTGTTGCACTGCTAACTCTGCTGGGGCATTAGAGTGTACCCTCAAAAAACAACTTCTGCAGGCTTTACACACTCTCTACATATCAGCTTGTTTACACTTCAAGTTTTTTGGAAAGTTTTATTACAATTCCCTTACCTCAGTTTCGAAAATGTTCCAGAAAGTCACTGATGTTCCATGAAAAACAGTTTCCACTCCCAATATCTTTTTTCCTCCTTCCTGCTAACCTACTCCTCCCCTTTTCATCAGCACCTGTTCTGAATTTCATGAATAGCTTTGCTCACATTGCTGTGGCTCCACGGGTTCAGAACTGGAATCCTACTTGGTAAGAAACCTGAAGAGAGAAAGAAAGAGTCTCTCTGTGTCTTGGCAAAAACTCCGTGTTTGTGTAGTACCTGGCAAGCTCAGCAGTGTTTTTGTAGTTGCCATATGGATTAAGGACGTACTTCCACCAGCTCTTTGATGCTGCTCTTGCTCAACTCCCTTGTCCCCTCTCCTCCCACCTTTTTTCTTCCCTTTTAACGTATTTCCAAGCTACCTTGGAATTTTTCCCTTCTCCTACTCGGGGGCAAGCACTTCTCACACAAGAAGGGAGCACATCACTTCAGGTGACATTCTGGGGTGATGCTGCTGTGGAGCGTTGGGGTGGGAAGATACAGTTTCTACTGAGGAATAACTTGAGCGGGGAGTGGTATCTTATTTCCCTTGGAGAGTAAGTTTTTGATGAAGGTATTTACTGTGTGATCATGCACCATCTGGCAGAAGGAGCCCTGATCTACTCGAGGCCTCCTAGGTACTGCTGTAATGAAAACATGAAACAATTTCAGTCTCCTGTGCCTCAGTTCCCAAGCACTGGAGTGTGTGCTCTCCCCTCTTCTGAATGGTTACAAATAGCCTTTCTCATTTACTAGCTCAGTGGAACCACGGTAGAGTGATCTCAGAACACCATCCTGCTAAGTCAGTCTCTGGATTTTATAGAGTTTATTGGGGAAAAAGAAACAAAACAACAAAAAAACCCTGAACAAAAAGTATCTGTGACTCATGGAAAGAGCTCTTACATATCTGAGACATACTATCATCAGCTTACTAGCACTGCACTTCACCTGGCTTAATTATGTGATTATTTAGTCTATTATCTCCAAAAGAAATTATTTTCATCAGTAAATTGTGCTCATGAGCAGGTCTTTGGAAAATGTGTTAAAAGCCTCTAGGAAAAATATTTAATCCTTGTTTCAATTTAATATAATCCCCTTGTTTTAATCTCTTACAGTGTAGTCTTTTATGTGTAATCAGGCTATTAGTTTATGCATTTAATTATCAGTGTAGCCTCATATGGTTTTTTCCTGCCTTCCACTGAATCTCCACTTGATAGACATATCTTAAGAACAGATGAAAAGTAGCTTTGGAAATTAAGAGAAACATGGATCACCTTTTGAAAACATTGGTGCTTGTTCTTCCTACCACAAGGATAGAAGCAAATTATTTGCTTTTAACTGCAGATACCTGGCATTTCTGTTTCCCTGTCTTTCATAGCTGCTCTTCACTTTTGCACTGAATGGTTTCTCCATAATTCTATTACAGGTTTCCTTTTAGGAGTGACCGATGACAGGATTCATGAATCACCAGTAGGTTAAAAGCTCAAAGTCAGGTTGTCATCTTTGTCTATAGTTCTGTTCCTGCACATTTTCTGTGTCCCTTACTTTCCATCCTTCGTTTCAAAAAGGTATTACCATGGCCAGATAATAGAGTCAGGCACTCAAATTTTGCCATCCTTCAAAGGAAGATACAGCACAGAGAGGTCTGGGTGTCCTGTATCTGTAACACACAGAATGGTGCATCCAGCTGTGCCCATCCACAGCAATGAGCTGATCAGAAATGCCTTTCCTCAGCTCACACAGCAAAAGACAGGTTCAAAGTCACTCAATCGTAAATTGCTCGTTCTTAGCCCTGGCAGGGGTCACTAATGATCTTCAGCAGGTGATTCCAATGTGAAATAAAGTAACCTAAACATCTGAAAGTTTTGAATTAATTTTGACAGAGACCCTAGTAACAGTATGTCCTGCTCCCTACCTGTCAGGTGTACAGTTAGAAAAGAAAATGGCATTCTGGCTTGGAGGGATTTATGAACCAGCCAGGGTAGTAACGAGCATGGACCCTGCTGCTTTCTGTTCTGGTGGGGAATGAAAGCTTTCCTGCCTCTGCACTGCCTAAGTGAAGTGGGGATGGACAGGGGCAGGGGTGTGGAGAGTGAAACTGTGTCAGAAGAGAAGCGAACTGAGCCCAAACACCACAAACCAGAGACGAGGAAGCAGAAGGGAACAAACAAGGAAGGACAAAAAGCCCACAAGAAGCCTGGGATTTAGGAAAGCAGCAGGGAGCAGGAATGAGCTCCTAGACAGAAGCAAAGAGTCTGTGATAGCCACCACACCTTGTGGTTATCAAGCTGTTCCTCTGTAACCATCTCACTGGGAGGGATGGGAGATCCAGCCACAGCATCTTCACAGCTTATCAGCGCTGCAGCCAGGTGAACAGGAGAAAAGAGACATCAGTGAAACTCTTGTGTTTTCCTGAGGTTCTGTTCACCCAGCTGTAAAGGCTGCAGAATTTGCAACAGGCAAGTGTGCTGAGAATTTGAGGATGAAACATCATTCTCAAATATTTGGGTTTTTTCCTTTTCTTTCAAGTTTTACCCGGTAAATATGGAGGAATGAACATTTCCCTAGATGATACATAGTTTATACCATCAGTTTCTCTGCAATGCACTCCTTTCCTAGAGCTGCTGATTTTATAATCTGAGATGTTGTCATGTTGCTCTGTTTACCTACATGATTTGCCAAAAAACTGTGACACAAAGAAAATGAGCTATTTTAGCTTTATTTAATAGGCAAGCTTAAGGAACAAAGCAGATCCAGACCTATTACTCCAGTTTACACAAGCCAGATTAGAAAGGCCATTGCACATGCTTTGCAAGTACGTTTTGTAAACTAGTTTGTGTAAAACAAGCCAGATGAGCAAGATTGAAATTTCAGTTGTTTAAAGTCTCTCATCATGTGTCACTGGAGTGATTCACATGTAGATCACTTAATCTAGTTAATGAACACAATTACCATTTTTGACAATATTAATTGGACCTCTATTTATACTGCTTTCTGTATTTTACCTTCATAACCACCTCCATAATTAGCAACTCTTACAGCTTTAGGACGCCTAAAGGAATAGTTTACTTTTATAGAACATATATTCCATTATTAACTTCTCTTTCATTTCCCCTCCCTCCAATACTTTTCCCCACAGAACTTCCAAGCCTTTTTCTTCTCCTCCAGTCATTGGCAATTGGGCTTCATCTTTGCAATTAACAAGGGTGAGAGACACCTGCCTGTTCAGAAATTGTCTGCTACACACTTGCAACTCAAGGCTTACAACTGCTAAGTCACAGATGTTCCAAATAAGATGCCACACCAGTATTCTGGTATTTCTTTTACTCATAAAACTAAAGAATGGAAAGAATGGGTGCTTTCCAAGTTCAAAGATGGGTAAGACAACCAGCTTATGCAAAAGGGCACAAACTCCACTCTTTTGCCCAGGATATCAGAGCCTGCTTGTAAAAGGGGACAAATTAGAAACCCTGATGTGCCCAGTTAACCCAGTGATTTGTACATTTTCAGCTAAAGCTAAGGAATATTTTAATTAACATTGGTATAGCAATAGGACCACACAAGGTAGAAAGTTATTATACCATGTATTTTTAAAAGACACAGGACAAGGCAGCCCTTGCTCTGATGAGATCACAAAGGAGGCAGACAAACCAGATATCAATTGGTATGATGGCACAGGAGCTGCAGTGACTTGACTTGTGTGTGCAGCAGGTGAGCAACAAAGGCAGGAACAGAAGCCAATTCTCCCAATTCCCAACCCATTTTCCTCCCTGCCAGACCCACACTTCCAGCCTGTGGTGTGGTACAGACAATGGAGGAGGCATAGATCTATCTCCACCCCTTACTGCCACAGGAGCTGTACCCCTGAAATGTGTGGAGATTTATTCAAGCTATTGAAGAATACAAGAGGTCAAGGAGTATAAGGAAAGCATTGCACTAGACTACTGCATTTCATATCCACATTTAATAGTCTCAAGTCCATAATTTTATAGCCTGAGAATTTATGGTTTCAGGAAGATTTTTGATTCATTTGCATGTTAGTGGCATAAGTCGCTGCTGTATCTATGAACAGGTTTCATTCCCCATTTCTTGGATATCTGCATCTCTTTCTGCAACGAAGTGAACTACACACACTGTAAAGATCTGTCCATGTGCAAAATTTTCCAATATTGTAAGGTGTATTTTAATTTCCCATTTAGCAAACGCAAAGCACTTTGTGAAGAGCAGCTCTGACAAAGGTGCTTCACCCGGTGGGCAGGTACTGCTCCAAAACCTGCCTGGCTTCCTCTCAGGTGAGCTCTGCAGCCATTGCCGTCTGCCTGGGACACAGCTGCCAACGTGAAAAGTTTCTCCTTTTCCATCTGCCATAGCTGGCAATTTCAGGTGAGGAGGATGATGGCACTTAAGATTGTTTCCTTCAGGCAGTCCATTGCCAGTACAGCATTTTGAACTGAGCTCAGTCCTGAGGTTTTCATCTTTACTTCAAAAAGCCCTATATAAACAGAGTATTTTAGATTACTGAAGGGCAGTGCTATGGAGATATGTATTGCCAGAAAAGGCTTTATTGCACAAATATTTGATGCTGAGAAAGAATGCATCTTTCATTAGGGCTCAAAAGGAACAGCTCCAAACACATTCTATCATGTATTTTTTGATCTGCCTAGATGAAAGCTCCAGCTATTATGGAGTACAAGTGAACATTAGGGCTGGTTCTGTTGTCTAGAATCCCACTGTGATTAGTGCTCTACAAGTCCCAAACAGTCTGGTCCCTCACCAAAAGCTCATGTGTGGGAAGGTAGCTGTGATACATAGTGTGTAATTAACCTGAGAAATTTGCATTTTATTCAAATTGCTAATGAACAAAATAATATCAGACACAAGAATGGAAAGTACCAAACCTGGTGTCTAAGTCTGAAAGTATTTTAGATATTGAATTATGAGCTTTAATAAGAGCAGGCCCTGAATAGATGGAAAAACACAAATAATGGAAGTCATGGGAAAATGGTACAATTGGAACTTGCTTTCAACATTTCACATGGCTTTATAAATATTTAGCACATGACATGAATATGCCCTTTTTCTACTGCTTTGTGTCTCCTCCTATGGCAGTCAGAGACACTGCCTAAAACAGATTAGAGTCTTGCAAAATCTTTATTAACAATTAGCCTCAAATACAACAAATGTATCTGGATGTTGATTAACTGAACATGATCATTAATATAACTATTCATATTAATAATGATGTAGTCAATTATTGAGCAAAATAACTAAAATTATGCTCAATCATAAGATGAGATGCGTTGAAAACCAGATCTTATTTCTATCCTTTGCTTTAAATTTGACAGGTAGTCGAAGACTTCCTTGGAAGTAAAGAATTTCTTTGCATAGTAACATGTAGCTCAAATTGCAGAAAGAGGCTTCAAAAGTACCTCACAATTCTCAACAAATTCTTTCAATAGCGTAATGTTTGCAAAAGTTCAGAACTCATGTTCTTAATCTACTCAGTTAAACACAAGATGACTAAGGTTAATTTGATTTTTCTTCCTGATGTCATAATTAAAGTATGAATATCATTTTGACATCAGTAGATAAAAAGTATGTCAATGAAGGACAAGTAAAAATTCAAATTACTGAGGAGCAAAATTAAGTTAATTTCAGAGTGAAATGTTTGTAAACAGTGTGTAATCAGTCTTCAGTTTAAATGACTCTTAATTAAATAATCTATTATTATGTTCACTGGCAAATCGAGCCTAAACATGTACAAGTGCAAAAGCTAAAAGATCCAGCTACAGTCAGCATTCAAATACAAAGAACTTTTAGTACAATAATATTGGCCAAAAATATACTCTTGTCTGAGTGAGTATTTTGGGGGGGGTTTGTTTTCTATTTTTAAAAATCCCTAATGGCATGAAATACAGCTGAACAATCCACTGCATGTTTCACTAGTAGTAACAAGGGTCAAATTCCAGCCCAAGGTACAAACCTTAAAATTCTGATGGCATTCATGGGTGTCATACATTGACATCTGAGTGCAGTCTATCCATAAACAAACACAAGCCTACACCGAGGCATTCTCCGATGCTGTTTGAGAAGCCTGTTGCTCACTTGTCACTTGGGCACACCCATGCCCAATTTTCTTTTCAGCAAACAGCATTATCCTCTGTACCCCCCACTCTGAAGCAATTACTCATTTCAAGAAATAACAGCACAGTAGTCCCCGAGCGAGTGCACTCAGCCATGGTTCGTGATACTTGAGCAAACACCGTCATTCGCGGTATCATGCCTAAGCTTGGCCCTGCTTCTGAAACAGGATCAGCACAAGCCAACCAGTCTGGCAGGACTGACAGACATTGCCTTCAAACCAAGCATCACCTCCACCCCAGAATGTGCCCGCAGGGGCTCCCTTTGCAGGATGTGCTGAGGGGAGGGAGGGTGTGGATAAGGCACTGAAAGCCACCTCTCCGCTTGAGAACCCAAGTCCCGCTTGCAGGAGTTAAGTGTCTGTGACTTCCAGTGAGACCTGTCCTCCAAAAGGCTGTTGCTTTTGAAAATCACACATGGACACAGTCCAAGAAAATCACTCAGACTCTTCTTGAAAATTGTAGCCCTGCTACAGAATTCAAATGTTATGCCTTTGATACTTAAAGATGCAAACTAATACGAAAGGAAGCATGTGGGTTTAGACTAGGACAAACCTTTTGCAATTTCATGCACTGAAATCTGTCTAGAGTTACCACTGGTGACTTTCTTGCCGTTCTGAAGAATTGTATCCAGTTCTTATTAAAACACAGACTGAGGTTAAACATGGAAATATTTAGGCTCTTTCCTTAGGCCCAGCTTTTCTAGGTCGTAGTAATGCATGGATAGGAAGTGAATTAACTCAGCACTGTTCCATGAACTCTTTTTCAAAGGCTCACATTCATAACACTGTAGCATTCTCCTGGCTGAGCATCTGCATCTCATTGCCAGATCTGAGCTGCTCCACTGAGTAACTGAGCAAGACAATCTTAAAGACTTATTGTGAAAACCTAAATTTCCACAAACCAAACTACCTGACCGAGCTGATGCTCAGCTGATGTCAAATTTGCAGAAAGGAAAAAACTCCAACAATTTTCAGAGCTCCTGACCTCTTTCTAGGGAGTGCTCCTGCATCCAAATTACTTCCACGGAATGAAACCCAAGTCAAGAGCTGCCGCTATTAACTAAGGATGTAAGTTTATCTCTAATTCTCCACCAGGATGAACATGAGACATATCCAGAGGTGGTTGGGAGGAGCAACACTGCACATGAACCCTCAGCTGCTGATTCCCCAACTTTGGAAACCTATCGCCGTCCTTGATCAAGGAAGAAACCTCAGCTCTGCAATCGTGCATTCAGGCTTGCTATGGCTTTAACCTACTGCAATTAGCATCACTCAGTGCTGGTGCTGATAACAGAATTGCTTCTGTGGCATATGCAGATCCATCCTCCTGGAAGGAGTGAGATCAGGAATGGATCCCCGCAACAGCCCCACATTACCGCCAGAGCAATCTGACTTTGTAGAACCTTGCTATGTAGTGTGGCACTTTTATCTCTGTCATCATTCTTGTCCTGGCTTTACTATACTGCATAAAAGTGGGAAGTAGAAAGGCACACAGAGATCCCTAACATGTGCTACACTGATAGTTTTGAGATACTTATGGTGTTAAACTGCATGAAAACAGATGTTTATAGTGAGCCTTGACATTAATCTTATGCTGGTAAATTATTCTAGAGGGAAGAAATCTACTTACACTCAGTTGTAAGGCATTGATATCTATCTCCCTTTTCTTCTTTTTCTCTATCATTTGGCAAAAGCCAGAGGAGAATCTTAGTCATTACTGCTGGGTGGACTTCTTGCCAAGACTGATTGCTAGAAACATTAAAAAAAAATCCTTCTTACCTCAGAAAAAAAATTCACAGAAGAAAAAATAGTGCCACAAGTTTATGCCAGCAAGTTAAAAGAGGCAAGACCGTATCACCACTAATTCATATAGAAAAAACTAGTCCATTTTATGTATACTGACAATTCATACATCCTCATGTTCAGCATGAGCAGCAAACATTTATAGCCCAAAAACAAACATTCAGGCAGTGTCCAGGCCGGCCTTTCTAATCAGCAAACAATTAACTCAAGGTGAAACTGCACTGCAGGTGAGCCCAAATCCAGGCTATGCTTCATTCCTTTGGGCTGAGAGGAGAACTGGGGTTGCGTGTAGAAAATCTGGGAAGCCTGCAGAAGGTGTATTGCCCTAAGAAAAGCCATGGGGGAAGAAATGGGTCTTAATAGCAGCAAAGCAAAAAATGTAGCCAACAGGTACTGATGCACTTGCTGCTCTCCTCCTGTGCAACTGCACAACGGCATTCAAGGAAAGAAACGTGGAGAAGGGGCACTACAGAGTAGGATTTGCAGCAGCAGTTTTAACGTGTTTCTGAGTATTCCTTCCTTATTAGGAATCTCATCAGCTAACTGTTCCAGTGCCTGAAAAAGTCCTGGCTTTTCTGACAACAGTGAGCTGCTGCTAACTAGCATCCAACACAGTATGCCCAAGGACTTTTCCTCCCCCTTCCCGGCACGGCACAGCTGAGCAGGCCAACTATTTCATCATGAGTGTGTTACACTGACAGCCACCCTCCTCCTCATCTTGTTTCAGTAGGGGAGCCAAGGCAAGACATAAAGGAGCTGCAGCATCCTGGCAAGGGCCCTTATTAGGCAAACAAACTTGTATTAATCTTTTATATAAAACATCCGCTGTATTGCAGGCAGCTTTGACATGGTTTAGGAGTTGTGATGATTTCCTACAAGATATAATCTCCACTGAACAATGGAATCTGCTCATCCAGTACCCTGCCAGCAGGGATAACATCTGCTGTCTTCACATGGCTGCATCTTCTCCTTGCAGCTGCATTCCTTTGCATGGTCTCTCCCTCCTATGAATATTCCCTTTCTGCCTTTGGCCCCTGCTTTTCCAGGCCTTTTCCAGCTACAGGTCTCCATTTCCCTCAGCATGTCTCTGGCACAAACTCCAAAGGGTGCCAGTGACCTCGGGGGACTGGGAGCAGGGAGAAGGAGGCAGGAAACCTGCAGGAAGGTGAGTGGTAGGAGGGAGAACTCCTTCGATCAGAACATTGGGTTTCTTCAGGAATTCGAGGCTTTAGAAAGGCACAGTGCAAGTGCCATAGCAATATTTCTTCTTCTGAATAGAGACTCTCCCCCTAGGAGATTCCACATTTATGGGAGAATCTTAATTATTCATTCAGATGCTTTTTAGCTCCACTTTGTTGCTGTTAAACCAGGAAGAGAACCACATAACTGAGCAATTTACCAGGCACTTAGTTGAGCTCCAGACCTGGAGCAGTGCTGTCTGCAGCCCGGTCTCACGGCTTCATTCCTGCAAGGGTAGAGAAAGAAACCACAGCAAACTATAAGGATGATATATTGTGTCTTGGTGAGCACTTTTCATCTACACCACCTTAGGAAAAGCAAAGCTTAGGAGCATTACTGAATCTTCTAATGATTCAGCTTACGGTATTAGCCAAAATGCCAGGGTTTTTTCTCCTCCTGCACTGAAGTTATGACCCTTTCTTTCACATGATAAACAATGGTTGCTAACTATAACATGGTACAAAGGTGGCAGCTCTTAAACCAATCACAAAGATTCACCTAAAAAAAGGCGCTCAGTAGCAAAGTGCTGTCACTGGCACGACTCCCAATCAATCTCTAGGATACATCCGAGGTAGGATTGATGATCCATAAAACCAATCCATAATTCTAACTTGGTTTGATGTCAGCACAGAAGTTTAAATATTTATGTAGCTTAAACAAAAGTGGCTAGTGGCTGGATATATCCTGGATTCTGGAAGTGCCTTCCTTCCTTCCTTCCTTCCTTCCTTCCTTCCTTCCTTCCTTCCTTCCTTCCTTCCCCTGACACAGCTTGGATGGGTATTTTTGGGGTGTGCTATTTTGCAAGCCGTGAAAAGCAGAGAGTTGAAAAGGGGTGGACATGCAAGCCAGTTATGTTGGCTTTTCACATTAGTCCAGGTTAATGTATTTTTATCAATTCATGTCAAGAAAGCTTTACATCTCTTTTTTCACACTAGAGACTATCAATAAACTCAGCTCCAAGGAAAAAAAGAGGAATCAGAAGCCTCTCCCTACAGTTTTCTATAAAAACAAGCCCTGCCTTTCCCCTCCCTGAGCATGGGCAGGGAATCAGTCCTTGGCCATTAGGTGAGATCTGTGACAGGGAGTTTGCATACCAGCTACTTTAGTTGCTCTACACCAGACACACTTTGATCTTACGATCAAAACACATTCTCATTTTGAACATTTGCATCCCTGCCATGCAGAGATGAGCTCTAGCCATGCAAACAGGCTGTGCTTACAGGGCTATGCAAAACATCCCTGAGGACTGCACGGGAGTTTCTAGGACTTGAGAGAAGTAACAGCAAGAAAAGCTCAAGAAGGAACAACAACTCCTTTTTTTAAGCAATTTATTGAGTTACTCTGCACTCCCACCTGGGGGAAAATGCTGGATACCTGTTCATAGGCCCAGCAGTGGATTAGATGCAACTTGTATGAAAAACAGGTGGCTCTTGCCAATAGAAATCAGACAGAATGTTCCACAATTAACTGCTAACTTCTGATTTTAAGAGGATGGTTGTGAGGAAAAAAAAATCCCTTTCCCTAACTATGTATTTCTTTTCAATGTGAACAAAAATAGAACTTTGCTATGGTGTCATTAAGGTGAGATGTTTGAACTACTTGCTAGAGAAAAATATACATTATTGCTTTTATTTCTCAAAAAGCTGCAATGTGAAATTTCTCAGGCCATAGGAAAGTTAAAATAAATTACTGTTTGTATAGCACTCTTAGGTCTTCACATGAAAAGCTTAATAGGTGTATAATATCTGCCAGAACAGCTGTACCATGAGTTAAATGTCATGGTTTAGCCAATTTTACTGGTATAAGCATTCACCTAGTGCCCCATCCAAAGCATTCAATGTTCAGACCTACATTAACTCTGTGCTCACAACAAAGTCCTAGATGCATTTTCTTTCCCATACTGGCATTAACAGCCTGAGATTGCAGAGTTCCACTCGAACAACGAGGCACACACAGTAATCAAAGCCACATCTCTATGTGTATAAAATATGCCTAAAAGTCAAAAGGCTTTGTTTGCATAGATGCTTCACAAGAAATGCTCAGTCTTCTGAGTCCTCAGGAAGGGGGGAAGTTCTGTTTGTTTCACATCCTTTTCACTGCAAAGAGAGATGCTTGAAGGACCCCTCTAATATTGTGCTGCCAGTAAATGTTTTTTTTTTCCAATTTGTCCATGCCCAGCTGCCATGATACAACTCTTCCCAGGCTGGCCCCCTGCTTGGTCAGGCCGGCTCCAACCACCTCCTCCAGGACACTGGGATATGGTCAGCCTGCCACAAGGAACAGAAGCATAGCACAGCTTCTGGCACTCACTGAAGGCCTGGGAGAAGAGAAAGGTCAGGATGCTTCCTGGAGGACCTTGTGTGGGCACAGCTTCAGCAGGAAGGGTGGAGGTGACTGCCACCCAGGAGCAGCCCATAGCACAAAGATTAAGGAGCTCCAAAAGGAGGTGGGAGCAGTGGGTTTGGATCCCCTCGGGCAAAGGAGGGACCTAAACCTGGGTAACCTGCTTTCTGGATGAGACTTCAAAGCTGGGACTAGTCCTGCTCTCCCACTCACACGCCCTGAGGTGTGGTTTTACACACACCCCTCACGCAGGGCTTCCTGATGGCTCTTCCTAGGGGCTGTGCATGGAGACTGTTCACTGGGGTGGGCTCTTTCCCCGAGCTCCAGGTGCCCTCACACTCTCTGCTCCATGTCCCCCAGATTCTGCAGTCACCTCAAGAGCCCTTTCTTTGTGCCTCAGGTCCCTTCTGTCACAAGGAAATGGCCCTTTACTAAACTAATGAGGTTTTCTGTAGATGAAATATCTTAAAGGCTGTCAGAGTATGGAAACAGACAATATTCATAAAACTGATGGATTGAAAGACACAAGTGCCCAGAGTGCCTCATGTGGCACCTCTGAACCACACTCTGGCTCTGAGCAGAGGTGCCAGAAGAGACCTGCCCACACGCTAAAGAAAACCTTGGAGCTGCCGTCGTTGGGGAGATCCGAGCCCACAGAGTTAATTGCATCCAGTCTTATGGGGGGAAAAGAAAAGCATCTCTCAGGTTACTGAGAGGTTGCTGGGAGCACCTCTGAGGGCATCGAGTTGCACAGGCTGATTATTCTGTGTGCCAATATGCTTTGCTGAATGCAAAATTAAAACAGCTGATTAGTGTAAGTTCAGTTTACATCAGCCATAACCTATTTAAGTGATATGACTGCAATGAGGAAGCCCACAAAATGTTTAGGTCAAGAAAGTGTTCTGCTTACAAGAGAAGAGCTTTCCTTTGGATATATGGCATTTCTTTTCTCCAATTTGTTTTGAAAAAGTCTGGTTAAGGATTAAGTACCACTAATGGACTCAGTGTTTATCCTTTAGCTCTGCTTAGCAGCCATAATAAAATATAGGTATTATGAGATATTACTTTCTATTTTTTTAATCTTTTGAACACTTCAGAACTTTTGAACACTTCAGAATACTCACAGAACTTCTCTTAGTTTAGTAACTTCACCAAATCTACTTAACTGCTCTAATAGTTACCTGTAGTAATCTGTTCCCACTGAAGTCAATAGCAAAATTGTTGTTACTGAGTACAGGTTCAGGCCCACACGAATATAAAAAGCTACCACAAAAAAAACCAAAACCAAAACCAAAATTACATTTTGAATAAGATATATCCCAATCTCAGTATAACCCAATTTCTTGCAGTAGCTTCAGTGCTTTTCCTCTCAAGGATTTGTATACAGGAAATTAAAAGGGAGGTTTTATTCCTTTGTAGTATTCTTTTTTTTTAATGCCCATAAACAAATATGTTAACAGGCTCAGAAGATTTGTTACTCAGTCCTAATGACACAGTCAGTAGATGAACTCTCTAGCAAGCTTCTTTCTTGCTATACTTAAAAGATTAGCAACAAAGGAGAAAAGCGAAAATTTGAATTGCAAGAGCTTAGTGTGTTCCACCAGCTGACAAAGGAAAGACGATGAATCCCTCTGCTCCCACCCAGGGAACAGATATTTCATTGTTCCTCTGCTTGGTAACTGTCCACAACTTGTCTGAATACCTTTCATTTGGTGCTGGCCAGGAACTGAAATCTTACCATCTGACATGGCAGAAGGACAAGATGATTCTGAATAGAGGAGCAAGGGGAAGGATTTTAAACACACAACCATCCTTTCAACCATGACAATGAAGCAGGTACAGAGACAGAAATGTCCTGCACAGGACACTGAGCTGACATTCAAATCCTAGAACAATCTGTGTAATAAAGCAGCAGTGTAATGAAGATCAGCTTCCAGCAGTTAGAATTCACAAAGAGAGTAGTACAGACCTGCTTGAAAAAATTACTTCTAGAAGAGATCCGAAGCGTTGACAATTTATTCCCTCCTCCATCTCCAGTTTAAAACCTTATGAAACTGACAGCTTGAAATAACTCTCATCCAGAGATCAATGTTTTGCCATAGTGTGCCGTATTTTATCTTGCTTTCAAGCTGCTTTGATTGATTTTATCATTGAGTATTAATTACAAAGCATTTTAGATATTACACACCCAGATTCCATGCACCTACTTTTCCAGAACAGAGAAAATTCTGTGTGAGGGTTTTCAAAATATAGAACAATTCTTTCAAATCATTCCTAGGCAAAACTAAAGCCTTCTACACAGAAACTCTTCTGAACCTGGAGGATGTATTTATTTGAATTTACATCATTGTCACAAAAATGGCTGTTAGCAATGCTTCAGAAGTCACTGACACAAATACACTAATGTGCAGTATTTTAAATCCATTTTGATCAGATCATTTTCAAACAGCATCTCCTGCCTATAGTCATATTTTTCATCTATTTAAGATGCTTGCATGGAAAAGACAAGCCTGGTAAAGAGAAGTAGAGGATACAAGAATTTGAAACAATGAAATCAAAATAGAGTTCCTCGAATGAGTGAGGCATTGTCAACAGGAAAACAGAATGAAGAACAGAGATGAGTGGCTGCTGAGTTAATTTGAGGCCAGCAGACAGTGTCCCAGATTCCTTACTGGATCCATAGGTTTTCCCTCTGACTCACTCTTTGTATGGCTATTAAAAAATACCACAACAGAAATGTCTTTTTTGCACTGAATGAAACTCTTCACACCCTGGAACTGGATATCTTCCCACAAAATAATTTCCAAGTCTTTTTTTTTTAAAAAAACCCCAACCCTGCCTGTCTTATGTGTGTTTTCATCTGCAGCACTGGCAGGTATGTGAAATCAGTGGTCTCCCAATTAAAGCACTCTGTATTAAGGAAGTTTTATAATTGAAGGAAAAATATCAGACCCATGGCACAGTCTCAGAGAAGGAAAGTGACATTGTTCAGGTGTGTCAGGCCCCCAAAAAAGGAAAAAAATCATGCTGGTCAGAATCCAGGGAATGCAGGAAAACATTCTCCAAGAGCAAGCCCAGATTTCAAGACAAGACTCCTAAAACCTCCCAAGATGAATTCATTCAGTGCTGCTTGGAACTTTGATGCTACAGCAGCCAGCAGCCAGCAAAAATCTCCTTTTCACCTTGAGTGTAGGAAAAAATGGATATATTGGAATAACTTCTTGTACACTGATGTTAGGAAAAAAGTGATTGATAACATTTTGGCCTGGAATTTCTGCGGATTTTAGAAACAAACAGATGAGAAATGGCTGTAACTGTAATGAAAGAAACTGGGAAAAACCAAAAGGGATGAATAAATGAGAATGCCAAATAACGTGCAAAAGAAATGAAAGGCCTGTTATATGCAGAACACAACTGCCAATTCTGAAACATTAATTCTGTTAATTTTGCCAATTCTGATAAAAATATTCCATTTGAAACACAAAACAAAACAAAAAAGGCTTGACAAAGTATTTAGGGTTTTTTGAGAGTTTTTTTAAAAGAAATTTCTAATAATTTTTGAACAAGAAATTTCTTATTTATTTTTACAGTAGAAAACAGCTAATTTTAACCCTTTCAGCATAGTGAAAAGCACAACGTTACAGTGTGATGAAAGAGGTCTTTGTCAGGCCACAGTGTGTACATTGTTCTTCTGCTGCCCTAATTATTACAAAGGATGCACTTTACATCAAGTGAAGGAACATGGCACTGCTGGGCCTGATGGTGGCAAGAATCACGTAGATAAAGTCTGCTTTGGCTGTTCCATTGTGACAAACTCTTGGTTGAGGTTAAATGGAAATAGCGATGGAGATGTCACGGTCAGGGATGTTATGAGGTTCATGGCTGTGTGAAATGAAGTAGGAAATCAATTCATTAGGCCATGATTCATTTCAATTGTCATGAGATGTTTTCACAGACTGGTCCCAAACATTTTGCTTAAACCCTGAAAGAATGCGTATCTTCCTTCAGTATAAATGTTTTTCAGATTTCAACAGCTGTAAACATTGATCAACTTTCATTTGTTTATTGATCAGCTCCTGAGAAATAGTGACAAAACTAGAAATAGTGGCTGATTTTGATAATTTAATCTTTCTGATTCTGTATGAAATTAGCACTGTGAATCTGGAGGAGCGTGGAAAAAGGCAATAAGCAAGAACACAGAGAAACATGCAAACACCTCAAGAACTGAAAATAAGATAAAGAAAACAGTCTTTTCTACTTTGGTCTGAAATTTTTCATCCACATTTGCTAAATTTGGTGATCTCTTAGCTGTCACTCAAATACAAATAGCAATAGGTTCAACATAGAAGTTGAAAGCACCACAAAAAACTGGTAACAAACAAGCTGGGAAATGCTTGGTTTCAGTGAAACATGAATAGGCTCTGGCTGCCTCTGCTGAATGATTTGTATTATTGGATGGTTCTGGCATTTTAATATTGCTCAATAGAGCATTAAATGGCACACATGAATACAAAGATGCAACAAAAGCTCAGCGTGAAACAGGAAATTTTGAATTATAGACACAACATTAACTGTATAATTTATACATCATTTTTACACATTAAAGAACCTTCTTTAATGTATTTAAGAGAAGCTCAAGATAAGAATGGTGTTTGCAGCAACTTCATTAGCAGGTTAAGAGTTCATTAGCACATTGAAAGGCATTTTAAGTGTAATATTTGCTAAAATTGATGGAGTTGTGTTGTCTGAGTCTATAAGTAATTTCCTGCAGTTGGTGCCCCATTTTCAGCAGCTGTATAGAGGGGATGGCCATACAGAGAGGAGTGAAAGACCACTGCTCTCAGGAGAACCACGACTAACCAAAGAGAATGAATGTCATGTTTGTTGTAGACCAGTGAGGGTTTAATAAACAGCAGTACGAAGTGCTTGTTGGCTACCTCAGGAAGGTCACTGCATGTCACAACTGATCACCCACAAGCAAAGATTAGTCTAAAAACATACTTCACACTGCAGTCAATGCTTCTCTAGCAGAATAGTACATTCTCTTTACCTCTGTAGGTTTCACATTGTAATTTAGGCAATCGAGTGCTGAAGGGAAGTTGTGGCACATCTTTGCATGCAGATCAGCAGTGAGCTGGCACAGAAATTCTGCCCATTATAAAAAAAGATTACTGTCAGTAGCCTTCATCACTTAACAGTAGGAATTGGAAGAGATAAGAAAAAGTATCTCTGCCACAAATACTTCAAAATCAGACAAAAAATATGAACTAATACTAAGATGAAGCAATAGGTGTTACAGGATTCACCTTTTCCTAGTGTAGTCTATGGAAGAGACCAGTGTTAAACCCAGTCATTTGGAATGACAGAATGATGATAAACTGCCAACATTTCATGCAGTTCTTTTCAGCCTTTCACATTTTAGAGTGTTTTCTTGGTAACACTGCAAACAGCACCTATGCAATGTCCTACCTATGGTTCCTCAGCAGGCAAGGGCCTGCAGACCTATCACCAAGGAAGAGCTGTGGGAATGAACTTAAGAGCAGAATTTTATAATAGAAGAGACAGATCGGTTTTTTTTCTAGTGTTTCTACATGAAACTTGTCTCTGTCCTATACTGCTAACCTGTGAATTCAATCCCAACACCACTGCCTGTGCTAGCTCATGGGGGCAGAACCATAGCAAACACAGCATCATCAGTTGTTCTCCTCAGTTCCCGTCAGCACATCACAGCAGAATCTGCCAGTGTCAGATTCTTCCTCTCCCTTTTTTTTTACTGGAAACAGTGGCACAGAGAGGTGCCCAAGGCCACTCTAAAGAGTCCTTTGACCAGCACCTCAGGCTGCCCTGGCTGCAGCTGCTCCAGAAGGGACAGATCCCCTTTGCCTCCTGCAGAGACAGCAGCTGCCTGAGACCCAGCTGAGAATCTGAGAATGCCAAAGATGGGTTTCCTTTGGTGAGCCCTCCCCCAGAAGCATCTTCTTACAATAACTTCTAAGGATCTGCAAAACAAAACACTCCGCGGGCAGCACGTGGGAGTGGGGATGGGTTCAGCTTTTATCACTCTAACAGTACACAAATACCATGGTGGTGATGAACTAACAACCTACTCGAGGAGATTGCTTTTGAGATATAGAGTCTCTATCTGACACTCCTCGTGCAGGGAACACCACCCAGCCAACCAGCTCTGCACCTTTCTCTAGAGGAGAAACAAGAAACGCAGGCACATTTGTTTGCTGGGTTGCCTGGGTTGCCAGAGCTATGCCCCTTTCTGCTGGTTCTTCTTGATGCTGCTCTGCACTCAGCCAACAATCCCGAGCCAAGTTTTACAGCAGGGTATCAACCCTATTAAAAAGACCAGATTTGAAACTACAGCAATAGCCAAAATTTAAAAGAACAAGTGAACTATTTTAAAATTAACTCATCTCTTAGTATATGAAGCATATATTAATTTATATATTAATTTAATTAATCTGGCTGAAACAGAGAAGGACTCTCTAATTTACAAAGTTTTTCAGGTCATACTGTGTTTTCTCTACTGTAATTTTAAAACTATCTGAAATGGTGTCAGAGGTCATACTTCAGGTCTCTAACCAGATAAAACTCACAGCAAAAAGATTTGAGTACTTAACTTGATTTAAAGAGGTAAAGAATGGGGCTGCTGTAGACAGAGAGGACTTCTTGGTATAAAGAGATGGAATTTTCATAGATACTCCATAATCAGTGTTCATATTTATTCCTCTTTAAAGTTAAGGCCGGAGTCTGGTTTTCCTATCTTAGTTTATAACACTCCAGAATGATGTTGTTATGATTTTATCTTCATTAGAATTAACTCAAAACACTTGAGCAGAAGAATCACCACCTATTTTCTATCTTTTTGCATAAGTTATGTAAATGATGTATTTGCTCTTGGACAAGTATAATAAATCATATATGAAACATCAGAGAGCTCTGTTTCTGGAAAGATATTTAAACAGATGAACTACTTGGACAAAGACAACAAATCAATCATATGCTTTGCATGCAAGCAAGACAATTTTTATATATATATAGCCATGCTTTAAACACCAATCAAAATTCTACAGTCCTTATGCAGTCAAGACTGCCTCCAAAATTTGAACTGGAAACACAGCATCTGGCCAGAGGCATATTTTCCACAGAACAATCACTACATTTATTTTTATGTGAGAAAGAACAAACTGAAGTTGGTAACTCTTCCCTAAAAATAATGACAATTTTTTTCCAAGACACAGAAGCAAACAAGGAGATGAAAATTTTGTTCCAAGTCTTCTCACTCTGAACATATTATTCTGGGAATAAAAACAGATCAGAATCTAAGCTGTGTAATAATATTTTCTAATATCACTAGAATGGGTTTATTAAAATTAAAATGCTGAAAAAACTCCTCCATTTTCCACGCTCATGCATTATTTTTGTACTTCATTCTGTTAAGACAATGAGACAAGTGTTTTCCTTTTCCTTCTCCCACCTCCTAGACCAGCAACACAAACTACCAGCCTTGGAGAGATATTTTAGAGACGCCAAAACTTTTCTGCTTTCATTAAAAGCTCATGAAAAATACCATCAACACTAAGGAGGGGAAATAATAAACAAGCACACACCACCCTAAATATGCAAAATGATTTTGATTCATAGCAGTATTTTCCTTATTAGTTTTATTTAAGATTCTGTTTTATTCTTCGGTGGTATTTTTTATATTTGGCAATGATGCCAAAGCCTGGCTTGCAGCAGGTAGTGTCTGACACACTGGTGTGTGCACACCCATCAGCAGAGATGGGAGCAGTCGGCTTTTCCAGGCTCACACTCCTGGTTTTACCTCTCCATCCTCTCTCTGCCGGGACTCGCGGGTCCCTCTCCGAGGGTGGCCGGCCGGGGTTTCCTAAGAGAGGGCAGGCACAATGGCAGATGTGGGGAAGCTCCACCAGGTCCATAGGGACGCACCCGAGGAGCTTCCACGCCTTCCCTCGCCTTTTGTTGCCCTAAAAGCCGTGTAACGAGGGCACAAAGCCCGGGCACTCGCGGGGGCAGGAGGCCGGTGACATTATTTTGTAAGCGGCCACCTAAGGAGCTTAAAGGGAGGCCCAGAGCAGCACCCCACTGCGAGCCGGCTGCAAAGCCCTCCTGCCCTCTGAGTCAGAGAGCACTCCTGCTTTCGCAGGCTTTAGGATCAGTGGAGCACCTGATAATCTCCCTGCAGCTTGCTTCTTTCCATATACATTCAAGCAAAAGTAAACTCTGAGCAAACATCGTTTATTACCTCATCCTGACTACTCTGTAGTAACTAAAGCTTTGAAAGGATTCCTGTCCATAAACATGCAATGATGGCTGTATAAGTCACAGCTCCCGTGCAAGTGGCATCCTCCAACCTTATTCTCAAATTATTAAGAAATACAGCTCGTCTGTAGTACATATGCCATAAAAAAATGCCCTCAGGCATTTAGAAGAAAAATATGGGGTTTGCTTTTAACCTCCAACTGCTGAGACCCACAATCTTTAAAAATAGTGGGGGCAGAAGGAACCTGAATTTGTAACTAGCTCTTGTGAAGCGAGTCACACCTTGAGTTCAACAATAATATCTTTTAACTTATTTGCCTTTTAAGAGTGATCTTCACAGCCTTCCAAGTCAATCCAGTCAGACTAAAAGGATTGACAGCTCTTCTTCAAGGCCTTCAACTTGAGCAAATTCAACTTGTCAGATTTAAGGGCATCTGAATCAGCCCTTGCAATATCTCCAGGTGTTTCTGAGACACTTAATACCACACACCACTTCATGATCTGGACTTTCAAGCAGCTACTTAAGAGAAAAGTAGTTTTGCTTCAGTTTGGTACTGCAAGAGTGGCTTTAACAGCAGAAACCAGAATCATGACAACAATAATTTATTACTTTTCATAAAGTCAAAATTGCACTGTGAAAGCATGTATAAAAGTCCAGTTTCAGTCAGATGGAAAGCACCAGCTGCTTAATTCCTTCTAAAATAGAAAGAGAATGGAAAGAAACTAGGATCTCTGCCAAGTTTTATCCCCAGTCCTATAGCAGTTTATTTATTCACAGCAGTTCAGCTCAACATCATTGATTGGGTACAGCACTGACTCGGGGTAAGGATGAGAAGGAAACATTTTAACTTTCAGATGTTTCTGATAGCAAGGAAAGAGCAGCAAACCATTTTGTCTTTTGGAGGCAAAGCACCCTCTTCTTGAAGCTTAGGAAACATCTTCCACAGCTTCTAGCTGGAGCATTTCAACCACACTGCAATGCAAGAGGGATCCCTGTATATGGTGGAAATACAGGAGGTGAAAGCAGTGCGATTTCACCTGACAGCAGAGCACCTGACATCCAATAGCCTTTGAAGATCAGGTGTCAGATGCTGCGGAAACACAGTGAACAAAAATGCAGACAATTAGTAACCTGCAATTTTTGAGGCTGCTTCAGAATATCAGACAACTAAAGCAGCAGTGGGGCTGCACAAGTGCAGTTTCCTATTTTTTTTTTTTTCCAGAGCACTGACATCCCTTAAAGATTTCAATATTCCTGCCTTGGTCCAAACAGCTCTGTTGCTGAAGTCTGCAGACTTTCTAAGTCCACATCATGACTCCTAACACATACAGCATTATTCCAGAACACCTAAGGAAATGTAAACCTTGCCACTTGTGTCTGTAAACGTTTAGCTCCTTTCAATTAGGAATGCTGCATCCAACTTGGCTGCAGTAATAATTACAGTGTCACTAGTAACAATTATAATGTCACTAGTCGTGATATCAGATGTGAGGAAGCATTTCAGATCTTCAGTGTTCTCAGTTTTCATGCTTAGCTATACGAGTCAGAGGACTTGAGGTCTGCTAAGTGCCTTTTTGGAAGGTTTAAAGGGACCATATTAATATATATGTATTATCTCTGGAGTAACTTCACACAAAAGGATATCAGTAATTTACGTGCTTTTCTGTAGCAGTTAAGTTGTCCTTCCCTTCACTGGAAACAAGCACTGACAAAGACATGATGGAGTTAGAAGAGCCTCTACTAGAATCACAGCAAGTGTGTTTCACCAATCTACCTATGAAGCCTATAAATATTTCATTTCCCTTCAGATGGCTTTTTACAAAGTGATAGACTTTTCCAGATATTTTACCTTCATCAGTGTTGGAGCAAAACATCCTGATAAGAAGGGCAATGTTGAAATCCGGAGATGTCAACACTGTAAAGAATCAAACCCCAGGGCTCCAAGAAGAGTAAAATTCCTTCCCACTTAGAAGAAAACAAGTTTTGTGTCTGCCTTGCCTGTCCCCTCCCCTAACTCCAACTCCACTAATAACTAAGCATATAAATTATTTACATGTAAACAGCTGGAGCAAGAACAGCTTCAGGCAACACAGGGAGTATTCAACTGGCAGCACTGGTCAGGAGGAGAAAGGGAAAGGTGGAGCTCCACTCCCCGTGCCCAGGGAGGCAGGGGGGGCTCTCCCTGCTGCCCCTGGGAGGGCTGTTCCACAAATCCCCAGCTCAGAGGCACTTGGCACACACCCCATCACAGAGAGCAGTGGAACACAGATGGGCAAGAACATCAGAGATGGACTCTCTGCAAAGGAAACTGTCACTGACTTGTGACACACTACAGAGGAAGCTGTGACCCTGTCCAAAGGTATCCCAGGAGAGGAAGGGACTCAGCCTGTGGATAGCTGCAGTGTCTAACCTACCAAAGTACTGTAGAAGGGCAGAGGTGGTGCCTTGCCTTGCATCATAAGATACACAAAAGACTGAGAGTTTAAGAAAGTTTGCTCAAAGTAAATAATCAGTTAATGGTTTTCTGCTCTCCAAAACAGAGCCATGACTATCGTGGTCATGTATTAGCTGAACAAGAACACCATCAGTCCTTGCTTATTCAAAAAGCAAAGTAAGCTCCAACCCGCACACCCATCCCCTTGTTCTGTGCCTCAGTACAATTTTTGGTTATTATTTTCTATGCAGTATTCAACATCTGTCTTATAAAATATGAATTGTATGTACAATAATTTGTTACAGGTACTGAATACTGGTTCTCTGTACTCACAGCAGCTTCACATAATCCAGCTAAGCAGCAGCAATGAAACCACCACCATACTGCACTTGTGGTGTCCTCTATGATAGAACTAGGTGAGAGTAAGAATCTGATTCCTACACACTTTTATTAGAGTTTGGGGACAAATGACTTGGCTTTGAAAGGCAGCTGCCTCCCCCTGCTCCAGAAAACAACAATATTAGTCGCTAAATAAGGACAGAATAGATCTTGATTTACTGTTTAAATTCTCCTTTTAAATACGGCCTCAGCAAGGAGTGGATTTCCTTGTGTGGAAGAGAGAGTCAGGCACAGAAGAAAATCCTGACACTGCTGGGTGAGCAGGGAGAGCATTCCAGCTCCGCTCCTCTGCCCCAGTTTGCCCAGGGACTGGGGGAGGCACATACCAGTGGGTCTGATGCACTTACGCAAGAACCAGAGAAACTCTTCTCAACTTTCTTTTTCCCTGTGCTTCTTTGCCCCACTCAAAGACATCAGCCTGTCTGCACAAGTTCAGTCCTGTCGTCTTTTTACAGCAAGCTGGAAATCTGAAAGGGGTGGTAGGGGAAATCACATTTAGGATGCTGTTTCTCAGCTCCTTTATACTACCAGTTCTGCAGGTCATTCCACTAAAGTGGAGGTGAGTTCTGTGGTGGGTGATTTTATCCAGCCACAGGGATTTTGAAAACCTGGAAGTATATTGGATTCATTAATGTGATGACTTGTGAAAGGTTAAAATGCATACTTTACAGAAGTATTCCTGACGGAAAAGATGTTACTTTTCCAGCCTAAAAACCAGGTGTAAAACACGCCTAACACTGTAGAGTCAACAAATGGAAAAACCATGAGCTAATAAAACTAGGTCTGAAAACAAAAGTTTATTGGTTTAATTTCCATTGGGTCTCAAAGCCTTTTCTAAAATATATTTAATTGGAATAATTTTCCAATATTGTCAGAGTAGCCAGTAGAGAAATTGATGATTTTGTAAAACAAGATTGAAGGTTGGTTGGTTTGCTTTGGGTTTTTTTGTGGAGTGTGTTTGGGTTTTGTCTGTTTGTTGTGACGTATCTTGGTGGTGGTGTTTTTCTATGTTGGTTTTTTTTTAAATAGGTATCAAATCAGGGCTAGTGGTTTTAATACCAGAGGAGAAGCCGTGGGAACCTAAACTTCAGTTTTGTTTATAGAGTAAACTCTGTACATGGCCATCAGCAAACCACCTGATTTGTCTACCTCGGTTTCCTGGCATTTAAAAGAGAAATAATTATAACATTTCTGAATGATATTGCAAGAATCAGTTAATGAAGCTTAATTCAGCTGATGAATTCATCATGAACCACTAAATGAAGCAAAGCTGATAGTTAAGTAATGTTTTGATATTTGAAAATGCATTCGTTAGCATGTAGTATACTTACTTTAATTGTTGGTGATAATGTCTCTGGGGCAGTTTGGTAAAAACTATTCATCTAAATTAACTACTACTTGTTCAAAAAAATAGTGTAGACCTTCTGGTGCGCTGCCCCTGTGGTTGTTTAAACTGGAACAGACATTCTTGTGTGGTTTAATATTGCATTTGAATTAGACTAGCCTGGAATCTCAAAGTAGCTTTTACCATTGAAAAAAGCAAATAATTTAAAAAAAACCTTTGGCTAGGTTCCTTTACTGCTGGGGGGATTTTGGGAAGACACTAAACTGTTATGTATTTTCTTTTTGTCATGCTGCCTTTCCTCAGCACAACAAGAATACCTGCCTGCCCCCATCTAGTGTTGTGTTTGACTTAAAACACCAGGCAGGGAAAGGGAGCTCTGTTTGTGTCCTAGAAAACAGTTTGGAATATTCGCCACCATCACCAGTGCCCACTTTTGTAGGGGACAACCACATCCCAATGCTCCAAACGTCACAGCCATGGAGATGCACAGGACATCCAAACCACACCATCAATGCCAGGGCTCTGAGCAGGGTGAAAAAAAAACCACCAGAAATCCTAATGCTGTAACAGAGGTCCCAACATCACAGATTTTGCCTCAGAGCTCTGCCAAGCCCCACCTCTCATAAAGGATGTTCCTCTTCCAGCAGTCATTAGCAGCACACAATCCTCTCTCAGTGTCAGGTAATGTCCTCAGGGGGGTAAGCTATTACTTCACCAGAGCAGATGTAACTTCTGTGGCTTCAGACTTGCTCATTCTCAAAACTGCCTCTCTTAATCCAGCTCCTTGCTGCTGGCCTCCATGTGCATATCCATGAAAGTGTGCTTATTCCCTTGTCCAAAGTTTTGCTTGGATAGGCCACCTCTAAAACCCGTGACCAGCACCATCACATTGTGTACATTAAAAAACCCCCTTAAAATAATAAATCAGTGAAATACTTGCCTTGAAATTTACATTGCTTGATCTAGAAGTTTTTGCTGGACAAATGAAGAAAAAAAAAGAAACAAAAACTCAAATCCCATGACTGTCAGCTCCCATTGGGTTTTTCCCACTACAAATTAACCACAGAGGAAATAAATCTAAATAAACTATAAGAAGTTTCTTCATTAATTTTCTCTAAACTGCTTTCCTTTGGCTTTCCATACTGGAAATCAAGGCCACCTCTGACCACCCCAGGATCCCACAGCCCCCCACAGTTCCATGGTGTCCTGTTATCTGGTGGGAGATCATCCTAAACTCAATCACAAGCAAGAACACTCCTAGGTCTAGACTTCTGGCCTCACAAAAGTGTCCTTTTCTGTGATGAGACCACAAACCATAGACCTGCAGGAGAAGGGGGGAGCTGTGATAGCTCCTCCTGCCATCACCTCCTACATGTGCCCAGGAACCACAACAGGCTGTGACAAGTGAGCTCTGCCAGAACACTGAGCCAACACGCTCCCAGTCTCATGCTAGATTCAGAGCTAAGCAGTTTGGAGGTGTTTTTACCTACTCATTTTTGGGCAACAAAAGGAAAGTCTGAATTCTGAACTGAGAAGGACCATTTAGCCCATTTTCAAATTCAATTTATTTTCAATAACATCCAGAAATGACAACTATTGATATATTGGGTTAAAAGGCAGCTTTGTTCACAGTATGCTCCTTTACTCAGTTCCAACCAAAGTTTCAATGGTTGATAAAGATGATGAAATTTGACATTTAAAATATGTATCTGATATTATAAAAGTAAAGGGATAAGAGGAACAAAAAACCCACTCAAAAGGCCTTTAAATTTTGTAGCAAAAATGAAAAGGGAAACAGTCCTGTGGTTTAGAATTATTTTGCAAATATAACTTAAGCAATTAGGTTTTGTTTAATCTCTTGCCAAAGAGCTGCATACCAGCTGAATTTCCACTCTCACTAGAGGAAATGTCTGGCCTTACAAAGCAGCTCATTACAGTTTCAGTGCGCAAAAAGTAAAGCTGATTGTACTGGTACAAGTATTTAATTTTACATCTCAACCCAGCCTTCTAATTAATCATTTAAACCCTAGGAAATGGTATCATCCTAAGCTTCCTAACAATTGACATAATGCAGCAAAATATTACCTCATGTAACCTGAATGGAAGCAGTCAAAAGGTCTGCTTGCTTCAGGTCGTTTCTAAGTGCTGGGTTGGTTTTTTTTTAAACTCAATATGTATCAGCATGTCTGTAGGTAATTATTAGGGGATGAGCAGTTCTTTGAAACAATGGCTATAAAATAATCTATAATTCATGGCCTGGATTATGGAGGAGGTTGGGTGAATGTAGCAGGGGCACAATGACAAACTAGTTCGTGCAACTCCGCCTAACAACCTGACGCACAGCTAGGGAAGAGTTTTTGGCTTTTTGTTAAACACAGTTTCTTAGCAGTTACCCTTCCCTGGCACAAGACAGAGCTCTAGAGACAGCTCTGGCAGGTCAGCCACCAGCTGCCATCCAACCAGTTTTTCACATCTTAGCTTCCTCGTATTCTTTCTTTACAAGGATCTCTGTTTGAGTCTCTTGGTTGATATTAGAGATACCATGTGAAAACATCTAAAAAGCTTCCCACTGCTTAATTAGCTCTTTGAAATGATGTATCCTTCCCAGGATTATCCAGGAGGCACGAAATTACAGTTTAAAGCTACTACTAATTTGATGGTACTTTTGGCAGAATCATCAATGCTGGAAGAGACCTGCAGTCGTGTAACAGCCTGAGTTGGAAGGGATCCCCAAGGACCATTAAAGTCCAGCTCTTGGCCCTGCACAGGACACCCCAAGAGTCACACCATGTGCCTGAGAGCATTGCCCAAACCCCTCTTGAACTCTGCCAGGCTTGGTGCTGTGTGCACTTCCCTGGGGAGCTTGTTCCAGTGCCCAACCACCCTCTGGGTGAAGTATTTTTTCCTGATACTCAGCCTAAACCTCCCCCGACACAACTTCAGTGCTGCTGCATTCAAATACCTGAACATTTACACTTGAGATTGCAAAAATGTAAGAAAACTTCCTTTCCCTTCCCACAGGAATTAGATGCTAAATCATGCCCTCCTCAGAATGCAGTAACTCTTATCTGGAATGCATTTCACTCTATTAAGAAAATCCCAACTTCAGACCTGATTTTGTTTTACTTCCAACTTCTCCCAAAGAAAAATCACATCCCAGGATAAATGTGATTGTTGGTGGAGCCATGGAGGATCTCCATGCAAGCTCTTAGGTGTCACAGAACCTATAAAAGAACTTTGTGTACCACAAAGAACTGAGCCACAAACTAAATGCACCCAGCTTGTACAATGCAGAGTCAGTAGATATATATGCAATCCAAGGTGTGTTGGCCTGTCCTTCCTCAAAAATGTTCTCAGGCAATGTTAATGAATGGAAGTGTCAAAGTATCAGTGCCTTCTGGCAATGCAGGCAGGATTCCCACTTTGCATCCCACTAAAATCACAAATCAAGGGGCTAGGAACACGCAATGGATCATGAGAGAACTCCACAGCAGGGCTTTCATGCCTGTGTATGAATGATATCACAGAAAACAGGGATGAAAGTGGTTTAATATTTCAATTGGGCTGCCGTCACCCTTTCTTTTCAGGTGCAGTCAACTCACACCCAACTAGCGAAGATCTAACGAGTTCTGGAGATCTCCAGTGGAAGCTGCACAGCCTGGCAATCATTCCAGCACCACACTACCCCTAGCATTAACAAAAACCTTTCCTCACATTTAACCTGCTGCTGCCTTAGCTGCTCGAGGCCGACATCAGGGAACAGCAGCTCAGATGACCAGTGCAGACAGCCTAAAGGAGGGAAGGATCACTTCACATCTGCTACAAACGAGACATCTGCTTAAACATCCCTACTTCTAATTTTTACAAAAAATATGTTAACCACTGTTTGCATCACAGTCCACCAGAAGCCCTAGCAACTCTTAATGCATTTTTTCTTCAGAATAACCATCTAGATATTCTTAAGAGCATAATCTGAAACTTTTTCTTAATAATTTTTTTTTACTTTTCTCAATGTTGTTTTACTACATAGTTTTCCAAGCTGTTCCTGTTTTTCCAGTTCCTTGTAGCATAGTGTCACCTGTAAATTCAATATGCACTCTTTCTATGTTACCATCCCTATCATCAAAGATATCATGGAATTGTACAAGAACCAAAAGGGAAATCCTGCAGAAACGCCATTAAAACAAATTTCTCATTTGACAGAGGATCACTGAAAGCAACTTGTTGAAGCTGCCTTGCTCACCTACCAGGGTATGCATTTCAGAATCATCCCAGCAAGTCCATGTAACAAATGAGATGGTGCCTGATAAGCTTGCAAGATGGTGTGAAAAAGTTCCCCTGGTATTGAGGGGAGCTCAGCTATCCCTGCCGCACCTACATTTCCTCAGAGAAAGTCAAGCTGGTTTCAAATTATTCATTTGGGACATATCTGCTGGATAATCACAAATCTCCTTCTTACCCTAATGCTACTGTCAGATCTTTTGAGGAACTGATACTGGTCTAACTATGCAAAGCAAAAACTTTGCTGTCTAGGTCAGGACACCAGTGACACCAGAGCTCACAAAATGCTTACTCCTCTCAAAATCTGTCTTTCCTGACATCCCCATTCTCATTTTCCTCTTCCCATCTTGATCTGGAACTCATGAGTGTCAACAGAATGACTGCCCTTGAAGAAGTTAAAGCAAAACAGAAGATAAAACAATTTTGTTCTTGCAAAGATGTCTGCATTTCACATCAGCCCTGTTCCTGCAGCACTTTGCTGTCTTGCCTGTGGCCTGTCAGTCCATTTTCAGTTTTAAGCTCCTCGAGGCAGAGGCAGGACACTCCATCCTGTGTTTACTCCCAATAATGTGTTGTGCCTCCTACAGTGGCTTGACCACTAATTGAAGCTGTAGGTTCCTGCAGTCACAGAGGGCATGCAGTGAAATCCTTCCAAATCCAAATTGCTTTCGTTTGCTGCACGTGGCACGAACAGAGACATTGCAAATGACAGCCCATATATAGAGCATGGACTTTCTGGGAATTTAACATTTTAATGATTTACAGCCCAATTTTGTAAGTCAACCAGCAACATGCTTTTCTAAATAATTAGCAAACAGAGGCAGTCATGGAGAATACCTATTTTACCATCCTGTTTTAATAATCTCCATCAGCAACATTCCCCCCCCTGCCCCCAATTATCTGCATTTAGCAAGGACCAAATAAATTTATTCACTCTCTGTTGATGCAATGACTTCATCTTCCTCTTATTTTATGCTTTGACCAAAGTAACACTTGGTTAAATGTATATTTTCCCGTTTCAGCAGAATAATTCTTGAAGGAAAAAAAAATCCCACCTGCTCTGACATATTTCAATTTTATTTTGGAGACCCCCAAATCCTAGTTTTCCTAACAGGCCTGTTACACTGTGTTAAAACCCCCCTCCCTTAAATTATCCCTCAGGATTGACTCATTTCTTCAGAAATGGTTTAGGTGCAGAAAGTCAGTCTTGGATTTCAAATCCGTCTGTCTAAAAAGGCTCAAAAAACCATCTTCCACACTTCCCCACCCACTGATTTGTTGCTCTTCTGTCAGTTCATGCTCCTTCTGACAAATATATGTCCTGATTTGTTTGTTAGTACAAGATGGTGAGCAAAAAAGGTAGAAAATTAAGTAAATAATGTACATAATTAAGTAAAAATGTTTTGCCTTTGGGGGGAAATTAAGTAAAACCTGCACTCATCCACACCTTAAAGAGTGTGACAGCAATTAATTGGACTTACTTTGTAATGAACCATGAGCTAACAAAAATATACTCAATATTACCCTAAATATTTTTTGTCATAGTAATAATACACTGTACAGATGGATGACTTAGTATTTAATTTCTTAAAACTGCAAATCAAACATTACTCTGGCTTTTGAAAGCCAAAACTACCTACTCTTGACACAGCAAGAAACTTCAGTGTGGTTCACTGCATGTCTGTGCTGGGATATCAGCAAAGCTTTCTAGCCTGGGTGAGTAATTATGGGTATTTTTAAAATTTCCATAGCATCCCTTCTCTGAGAATTTCAAGCATACCAAATGTGTGCTCAGCAAGGTTATTGGACCTTTCTAGAGTCAGCACTTTATCCAGTTTGAATGAACAGCAGAGGGTTTGTGGTTTGCCCAGAGAGTCAATGGCAGAGCTGGAGCAGAGTCAGAGTTCCTGCCGCGCTTGTGCTCTCCTGTTCTGACCACAGGACCACACACCCACATCCCCCCCACGAAACAACACAGGATCTGAGTGAAAAGGTATTTTCAGCACAAGTTTTTGTTGTATCTCTTCTATACAACCAACACCACTGCTTATAACAACTGTATAACTCCATATTTGCTCTCAGATTTACAGCGTTCTCTACAGCTTTTAATCTCTTTGTAACCCAGTTAAAGGTGCCACAATTGAAAACTGGCATTTCCACTCAGATTCTCCATGAACTATATGAATATGCAATGATAGAGGCATGAAAGCAAGTGAGCTGGGGGAAGGAGAATTCCTCAGTTTATTTTTTACACGAGTTACTTCATACAGCTTCAAAAAACACTGTAGGAGAAATGCTTAAATCAACGTACTTTGTCTTTTGCTTGCAGAGTAGTTTCACAAGCAGCAATAAAAGACTCCAGGGAACAAGAAACCTCCCAAAACATTATTTTAAACCAAACTGAAACATTTTAAAATTAAATAAATGTGCAGGGAGCCACAGGGAGTAGCCAAATACTTGGAGCTGGCAATAACCATTAAGAGCTTAAGTTTGGTCATTTAATCATTGGAATTCCTTTGGGTTTTTCTGTTGAAGCAGAAATTATATATTTCCTCATAAAATATGCAGTTTGGATTTCACAAAAGGTCAGTCCATCGATGGCCCTGGAATCCTGTTATATATGGCTTGATGAAATTGCAAAATATTATGTTTCTAGTAACCTGCAGGGTCACTTCTTTCCCCCTCTCTACAAAGGGCCTCTACTAGACATCATTTAAATCCTACTCAAGACATTAAAACAGGCTTTAAGTGGGATTTTAAAGATTAATAAACCTCATGTAGGTCTTTTAAACCAGGATGAATTTAATCTGCAATTCCCAGCAGCACATCAGGAGAAGCTCACTACAGTTTTTCTATACTTGCCCTATGAGTACAGAGTACAACATGCAGAGAGTGAAAACATCTGTGATTTCCACAACTATTAATCCAGTCACTGTTCAGACAGTTAGGGAATCTAGTTATTTCCAGTCTGCTTCAGCACATTCATCAAATAAAGGGAAAAAACAATGGAAAGCACCAGGAGGCCAACCTCCAACTGCTGTGCCCTCGCAGAACAGGCTGTACTATCAGCAAGTATCTTAAAATAAATTTTATTAGGGATTGAATGCATTTATACATATTGAAATTGGGTTTGTGTCTAAAAAATGTGGGAGCACTCACAACGTGGTGATTTTATATATTCATTCACCCAAGCCCTGTGCTCCTGGTATCTGTCAATTATTTTCTGTAAAGTTTACAGAAAACTGCTTGAAATTTTCTGTAAAGTTTACCAGGGACCAAAGAAACTCCTGTTGGGTAAGATTTGTACACAGCCAGCAGCAAGCACATTCAATTATGATAGTGTTTAATTAACTGCACAATGAAACATGGTCATTAAGTGAGTTTCTATCTCAAGGAAATACTTATAGAAAACGTACCCAGCTCCTTTTTCTGCTTGTTTCAGAGAATAAAGTGCAAAAAGATAGATGCAACTGGCAGCAATTTTAGTCTCTTGGTGGCTCAGGAAACGTGGATCCCAACTCTTACATAATGGGTTGAGAATAAATTTAACTTGTCTGTGTAAAGCAAAGTAATCTGTAGGTGTTCTTGCACTGACTGAGGGTCAGGTTTGGTTTTTCATTTAACTACCCACTCTGGCTATATAATAAATCTTACATAAACAAACCCAGACAGTGGGATTAAAGGATAAACATAACTAATGCTCAGATCCAGAGTCTGTGATGAATGAGAGAAAAAAAGCCAAACAAACCCCAAGAGATACACCATGCACACACATTGCCTTTAAATTTTCAACCTGTCCAAAGTGTATCTTTTTTCCTAAAAATTAATATTTATTTAAATACACTTCAGCTGATTTTGATCTCGTTAGGTTATTTTCTGCTGTCACCACCAAACAGGAAAGGGTTTTTTCCAAATGTGACAGTGTTGAAGATTATTAACAATAGATGCCTATGAGAATTCATGATTTTATAACTTCTGTGTTCAAGATTGCTGGGAAAAAACATGCTGGTGTTTACTGACCACAATGAAAGGAGGAACTCCATTTCAAGGCACTTGCAAAATATATATATGGTATTTTATATTATTCCAATAATTCCAATATAGAATAAAATATTTCAGATCACATTACAGCAGTCAATTTGTGAAAAAAGTACTATTTTGTAATAAATAGTAAATTTATTACAAATGCTAAATAGAGAAAATATAAGAAAATCTAAAGCCAAATAAGCACACAGAAGAGTATGATGTAAGCAACAGGTTCTTGATTGCTTTCAAACCATTGATATTTGCATTATCAGAAAAATATTTCTCTGTCCTAAAGAACACATTAAGAACTCACTTTCACAACTGAAACAACCTAAATGTCAGAAAGTCCTTCTGTATTTTTATAAGCTATTCATAAACCTGAATAGAAATTATTTGACCTAGGGTTATATTTTATGATCAATTGCTTTTGCAATTAATTGCATTTGACTGTCATATTGATTATCTTATTACCAGTTTGCCGTTGTTTTTACTGATGGAAGATGCTTCTGTCACTGAAGTCCCACCTGAATCACCTTTCAAGTCCTTAATTGATCCTTCTTCTCAAAGAAGTATAAAAAACTTAGGGAAAGCATTTACACCACAAAACCAACAAGAGTCACGAGGAAAATGAAGTTATTCATTCTCCACTTTCCAAAATCAAAGCTGTGGTAAATTTTCTCTGTTATCAACTTAGGGACCCCATATTTTCCCATACAATGACAAACACTAGAAAGCATGATCTGAATGTCTATACAGATATAATTTATTATCTGAGAAGAACTAAAATATGTGACCTCCAGGGAAAAAGATGATGGCGAACCAACATAATTAAAAAAAATATATTAAAGAAAATATTAAAATATTTCCATAGATGAGAAAAACATTTTGGAAACAAGCCAGAGTCTTAGCATGAGAAAAATCACAGGGCTCTCCCAATGAGGACAATATCAGCTTCCACAGATTGCCATCCAACGTTTTACAAAAGAAAATCTGTACATTCAAATTTAATTTTTTACTCCCCAGAATAAGTTTTGAAATATCAAGGGACTTTTTAGTGACTGGAAGTAAATTTCTTGCCCATTTCAAGTTTGATCTGATACATCAACTCTGGAAAAGCATTTTCTCGGGAGAGCAATAAATGGAGAGAATAGGAGCAATAGGACAGTGGCTTTAGATCGGGAGTCACCTGCAGGCTCACATCAGCATTCCCTTCCATTTCCTCTAAATCCCTTCTGGTGCTTACTCCAGAGCAGAGGAATTGGGAGCAGGCTTTTTTATCCCCTTTTAGAACACCAGACCCATGTTCAGAACACATTCACTTCTGCTGAAATTGCTGCTGTGAAGGCACGCAAAACCTGCCCATGCCAGTGCCCCACAGCAGGGCTGCAGGAACACTGTCCCACAATTCCATACCTTATGTCCAGTGGGAAGTCACCAGTTAGCCAGAAATGTAAATTTACAGCCACACCACCTATCTTTAAGGCCAAGGCATCTGTCTGAACATAACTTGTTGGAATATAACTTGTTCTCCTGATGCAAGAAAACAGCTCTGTTGCCAAAAATTCACAGTTGCTTCAGATACTCAAGCCGTGTGTTTGTCTGTTGGGGAATAACCATCCGAAGGGCAGAGCATAAATGCAGCTGGAAATACAACAAACAAAAAGGATTCAAAATCACCCTCATAAAAAAAAATAAATTATATGTTGCAGTAGTTACTACCATAGTAAAACACCCTTTCAGAGCTATAAAAACCTGTCTTCTGCTCCTCTTCTCAAGTGAGTGTGTCCAAGTTTGCTGGTACAAGGCTCAAATAGGATTATCAGATGAAAGAGCACTCTTTTCTACTTGCTGTTAATTGCTCTGTACCTCCTCAAAACACAAATTTTGGAAGCATTCGATAAACAGCAGATGCTTTTTGTTTAAAATCACTTTGTTTCTATAAATCAAATTACACGATCTGTTTTAACATAGAACTTCAGAAATATTTGGTTGGAAAAGACCTCCAAGATCAGTGAGTCCAACCTTTAGATCCAACAGATAGAAATACTTTTGTCTGTGGGAGATGAACAACAAGATAATGCAGCAGTGCTTCATCTTGTCACACTTGTATTGCTTTTTTAATAGCAATTGTAGCCAGTGATTTAATCTTTCTGTACCTTGTATACACCCTCCTGAAAGAAAACACTTATTTTCCACTAATGTAAGAATCATGGCATGAATACCTGACTCATGTGGCACGAAGCTGTTGACATTTGTCTCAGTAGGCTGGGTACAATCCTGCTTCTGTGTACCTCCCTCTTGCCCACTGTACTTTTAAGATAATTTCTGCCCTGGCCTCCAAGGTAATGCTGAAACCCACCGAGAACTTCAGTGAATATGTTCTTTGAAAAGCTGGGGCTTTCCTTGTGGTTCATGTTACAAATAGCTTGAGAGATAACCAGACACAAACTCCCCAGGAGATTGCCTGGCAGGGTTTCTTACACAGTATATTGCTCAAAAGTGCAGGAGCCCGTATTGATTTCAGCTAACCCAGGACTAGTGAAATGGCATGCATTGAAATTCCTGTGTACTGTACAGAGCCAGGGTTATTGACCTGAAACTGGGATTCTCAGGGAATGCCACAGCTGCTGCTCAGCACAGTGGCACCTACACACTGCACAGCTCACCCCAAACCAGGGCAAATCCAAGCAGGGTTATGTGCTTTAATTGTACTCATCTCAGTGGTAAGTGTGACTTCTTTTAATTCAGTAGGTACTGAGCACACTTTGAGCTGTTCCTCCTTTTCCCAACCTCATGCAAGACAAACAGGAGCAAAAAGTGAGACTGTATTGATGAACTCAAACCAGAGAGGAGTAACCTGGCATTTACAGTGCACAGCTCTCTGAAGATAATGCCACAGAAAGTCTGCTCCATAATCCAAGAGGAAGAACGGGTAGAAAAGGCAAAGCTACTTTGCTGCTAAATGTTGTGGACTAAACTCTATCAGAATGCTTAAAAAATTAACATGGTAAACATTCAGACATTCTCTCACTATTAGTTCACTATATGAAGCCAAAGCTAAGTCAACTTGTTAATAATTTCGAATATATTCAGAAATGTATTATTAAAAGATATTTCTGGTGCCTTTTTTATTTACTCATGAATTTTTATTCCTTCAAAATCAAATAAATACAAAATTCACCAAAATTTATTTCAAGAATGAAGACTTCTCATATCCAAATTCTCCCTACTGCAGGAAGGAAAATAATTGTCAACAACACAGATGTAAGGAAAATTCTGAAATCCTTTCAGTTTTGTGACTGGGGCTGGAGGAGTATCATCTTCTAACTCTAAGATTCTGGAAAATAAAGCTATATTTTGCCTTAAGGCTGGTGTGGGTATTTGTGTGTAAGGTGACACTTCCTTGAACAGGCTAAAGTAAAAACCCATATTTTGCACAAAATGAAACTACAACCACCCAGGTGGTAAAGAATCTCACTGAGGGACGAAGTTGAGTAGCTCTTTAAAAAAAAAAAGATCTGCAAACAGTATGATCTCTCCAACAAACCTTAAAACAAAAGCAGTAATAAGAAAAGTTTCTTCCAAACATCTCTAATCAAAATGAACTGAAAATCTGCTCTATTCAACAGAGAGTTATGAGTGGAAGCCAGCTCCCCCTCAGTGATCATTCCCATGTCCCCAGTGCTTTGGAGCACATCTGAAACTTGGCATTTTTATTAATTCTAGTAAAAAAGTAAAGGGGAATAGAGTATATGCTTTCTTTTCTACTCTAATGACCCTTTAGCAGACACAAAAAGATACTGAAAGCTTCTGGGGGAAAGAGGAAAAATAGCTTTAATTAAATTTATTCCATCATGAGTGCAAAATTATCTCCATATTCAATTTCTCACAGACAACTCTCTCTATGTACAAACAGCCTGGAACTGAGGACAAGCTAAGACATTTACTTACCCCCTTCTAATTTTCTCTCTGTTTAACAACCTTTCAGACAAGGTCTCCCCACATTTACACAATAGCCACCTGGATCTGCTTTCCTTCCAACAAGTTTCCACTTGTGGAAGTTTTACCGGTAAGCAACTTCGTCAAGGCCTCAAAGGAGCTGGAAGCCTTTCTCAAAAGGTCTTGGAACTCCATGGAGGTCTTATCCTGCATCCCTTGTGCAAGCTCTGCTATGCACTCCAACAGGCCTGGTATTAATAAATCCATAAGCACCACCATAAAAATCAGCATTCTTTGCAAAAAGACAGCAGCGAGGCTCTCGTAACCACATCTGTCAGCATTTGGCTTGTAAACACCCACCAATTCAAATGAAAAATGAACACTGGCACCTTTCTGAAACCAACAGGCTGTGAGCCTATGAGAAATGCAGAGCAAATTAACGATGAGATCAAGCCCAATAATACTTCCAAAGAGAAATGAATCACTGAAAAACCCCACAGCAGGAAGAAAAACCAGAGCAACACTTTTTCATAAGAGTGAGTAACTGAGGAAAGTTTTGATAGTGTTACCAACTTCTGCAGCGAGAAATGCTAGGTCATGTTAGGAGAGCCCACTAAAGAAGCAGCTGGATGCTGAAGCAGCAAAGGTATTTGTCAAAACAAAAAAATTATCTGTAGGAGGAGGATGAGTACAATTTCCAAGAAAAATACTATGGGATCTACTATTGAAAAATAAGCCAATGTGGTTTGTGTATCCTTGTCACATCCTTCCGTGATATTCAGCAAAAACAGCAGCAGCAGCATTTTGCATCACACAAAATGTTGGGTTATTGGTGGTTTATTGTAAGAATTTGGAGGATTTTTGTTTCTCAGTCCCTCATAGATCTGACTTCTTTTTCTCCTTGCACATAAAGAGATTTATTTCCTGAAAAGTCTTCATAAGGTAGGCTAACTGAAAAGAGCTTGCATAAGTCCAAGCAAAACTACAGGCAATTACAGAAAATTGTAGCTGGTCATTCAGTCCATAACAAAAATAGATATTAAAACAGTCAGCCCAAACCAGTTATTATCTCTCTTATTGAAATATCCTGCAGCAAAGTCTATGAAATAACACCACATGGAGATATTCCTAGTGTTGCCAGCACTTTGTTTGCCATCTATAGACCAAGGAGGTCGGATGTTGTATTTCTTCACTGCCTGCATGCTCTGGAGAGCAAAATTAGAGGCTGCACACCCCAACTCCTGAAGCAGAGGGAAAGACAAAAAAAAACCCTGTTCCCACACACTGGCTGCATTGCCCTGGGCTGAACCACAGGCTCATGGAGTTTTCCTGCTCCCTCCCTCCATTCCTAGAGCTCCCAGCTATTTTATTTACACAGTTTGTGCCAGCTGGGAAGTGACCGCTGCCTCGAAGGAAGCGGAAAGGTCAGGAACTTGATTCACATGAACCTCTGAGCCAGCACGCAGCAGAACCTTCTCAGGAGACACAGGGAGATGACAAGAGTTGGGGGGAAAAGTACAGGGCAGAAAGATTTTGGGGGAAGATATTAAAAATTAAGACAACAGAGTAAAAAAGCAAAGCAAATGAAGAAAGAAGTTCACAGTTCAAAGGACAGCAGGAATGGAAAACTGCATTGTGCTACAAGCAAGCCCAGCTGGTCTGTGAAAATAAAAACTGTATGTGCTCACATTGTCACAATGACAAGATTGGCTGACTCTGAGCTACTAAACACAGTAAACCACCATTATTCTAATTTTATTCCAAGTTTTAACCAGTTTCCATCACTCTCAGAGATGGAACATTCTGCAGCAGCATCTTTACAACTTATTTATGAATAGATGAAATTGTTCGTGGAGTTCAATATGTAAATAAAGTACACTGAACTGTTAGAGAGCTACTAAAACCGTATTTCCACTTATACAAGAAATGTGTTTAGTGAATTTAAATGTGGGTATTTCCAGCCTTTCAGGATTGCAAGAGGAAGGAGACAGGATTGTACATATTTATGCTTATATTTATTATCCCTGCTCAAAAACAGTGTCCTAAGAGCCTGACAGATTTATTAGTTGTTTCTAGGAGCCTTACCACAGTGCTCCATGACAGGCAGGGAGTCTGCCTGTAGGCTGAGGGTTGTTTTGAGGAAGGTGTTGAACAGGTTAAAAGTGATATCATCGTCTCTGTACAAACAGAACTAACCCTTGAAAACAAAGACACTTATTTGTCTCACAAGGCCAGTATTGGAAGCAACAAATGCAACCATGAGACAAACCTCATAAGAGCGATCATCATTCAGACTGGCCCACAAAATAAAACTCATCACACAGCAATGGAGTCCATGAAGTGGGAGTTTACACAGGACTTGACAAAACATTTATAATCCTCTGCCTGACAACTACTAAGAAGTTACTCTGAAAACTTTTCCTTTCCCTGTGCCTAAAGAAGCATAAACCCCCCCAAAACACCAAACCAAGACCAAAATAAACCCCAGCTCTTTTTTTAAGTAGTTCTAGCACTACTGTTTCCCACATCAGTGTGACTTGCCCTGGGATCAGCAGGCAGCAGCTACACGAGAATGTAACGGAAGCAAAGAGAAGCTGTGCACAAAGCAAGATTAGGGAGAGTGACTAAAACCTGTGAGCTGTGCAATTAAAACGTTGACAGAGACCTAAATCCCCCTAGCACCTTTCTCTTTTCCCATATCGCTCTTTCTCAACAGAAGACATTTCATCTAATCATCAAAGAGATTTTGGTGCTAAGACCTCAGCTGTCATTTTAAAAGTTAAGCCTTTTCAACTTACTTCATGATGTCAGTGATATTCCAACAGAAACATGCAATGCCATAAATGCTAAGTGTAATCTCATCACAAAACACACGAAGTAATCCTTGTTCCTACCACTGGTTTACTGCCAAATAAAATACACATTCACAAAGAGTACGAGTGAATTAAATAATCTGAAAGATTCCCATTGAAGTTAGTACTGAAATTCCAGATATCACGTGTCCAATTAAGAAAAATGAATTTTCAGTCTCAAAACTTGATTTGAAAAGTGTGAGTGGCTTCTCTTTTAGCCAGTCAGCTTAAAAACTAATACTTTATGTCACTGACATGTTGCCATTATCAAAAAGGCAGGAGAAGGCTACTGTTATATATAACAAATACACTTAATTTTCACACCTCTCTTTCAGGATTAAACTCTTCCATGCAGATTCTGCTGCAAAGGCAGTTAGAGAGAACTGGAGAAAACTCATTACTACTGGCTCTAAGTCTGGCTCATTGAGGAGCTCTTATGTACTTCATACTAAAACTTCCGGACTGATCTTGCATGACTTACTTTCAGTAGCTGGTGCTAAAATCCAGAGCAGTCAGATCTGCATTCCTGCAAATATTTTCTGTCAAATACACATCAGCCCAGTAAGCTCAGGCTTTCTAAGGCAGAATGTTTCTACAGAGGCACTTCAGCATCAGGTTATTCCTCACAGTATTGCAGCTTCTCAAAGGTTTATTCTAAACTTCATGGAATAACCTCTCTGTGCTACCAGACACGCTGCACTTACTGTAGGACAGGGTTACTGTCACCCAGAGGTTTCAGTGGCTTTGTCATGATGAGAAGCAGAGCTCTGGGAGGTGAGTGAGACTCAGAAATAGGTGTCCACTAACGAACTCCAAAATAGTATTTAGAGAGTAGAAAATTGTCCTGCTTTCAGCTAGGGTACATACAAGGTAAAGGGGAGAAGATCAGACTTTAAATGGAATTGTTAGCTACCAGAGCACACAAAGAAAACTTCTCAGTGGTATCTGATCTGTTTAGGAAGAAGGTGCTGCTCAGCACCACGTTTGCAGAATCACACTTTGGAGCACAGATAACCCAAGTAATGCCATTTGCATAGACCCTTCTTGCTGAGGGGAGGAGTATTTTACAAACCCTGCAAGAGGGTTCAGGGTTTCAGCTTTTAGTATTACAATCTTAGCACAAACTGGCAGAAATGATGATCACCTCTGATTAGAGATACAGAATCTGTGATTTTTCCAAATTACAGAAAATTTCTTTTGCTGTCCACTGACCTTTCAGGGCCAAAATACATCATTTATTGTATTATTCCCAAGAGGTGTCATACTTGGCACATGACCATACTCGAGTGGAAATTTCCCGACATACGAGATTGTATCAACACAATTTGTCATTGAGCAATAATTCTTTGCATGCAAATATCTGGATAGGCTCCAATCAAAACTGTGTAAAACTCTAAACTACAAACATTTTAATCTTGCAGGCTGATGTGGAATGTTTTACTCCTGGCCTAGGCCTCCCTCGTCAGCATGAACATTGCAACCAGTTTGCCTGTTACTGTGTCACATTCACCATTAGTGTTGTAAAGAGAGAAACTAAACTTCAGAAGTTTTTATTAAGATCTGCTTATCTAAAAGGAATCAAACAAAACCAACCACCACCACCAAGCCCCAAACCAAAAATGCTGCTTCAAGTTTTCATGGCCATGACCCTAAATACATGGCAAATCCACAGCCGTTGAATTTATCCCAGCATTCTCTCCAGCTGAACATGTGTTTTCAACCTGAGTTTTAAACATTTCCTTTTTCTTTACAGCTGTAAAACAATGCTTTCTAATCAGAAGATGGAAGTAGACAAGATATTCTATTTTTAAGACACTCTGGGAAAGTGAATTGGCTCAATCATCTGCGAGGACTGCCAGTGGTGCAATCCAAGATGACAACTTCAGTGTCAAAGCGTAAAAATGCTCACAACAACATTTAGCTAAGAATCTGGTTTATACCATGATCTCAGATTTTTTCCATCTTTTTTAGATGCTAGAGCATCAATCATGACAACTTACTATTCAGAAAATGTTGCAGTTAAAACATGCAAAACTCCATAGGTGTAGGAACATCATCAAAAAAATCTCAGTTTTTAGATAATATAGAATTACAGCATCAATTGCTTTATTTACCACTGCATCTTCTCATTAACATCCTTCATATGAAACTACGACATAGCTGGCCTTATCCAAAGCCCTGAAAATCTGTAATTCCTTGTGTGTGAACTGGGGATTGGCTCACTAGGGTCTCTTTCCACTGCAGCTTTTAAATAAGGATGTTAACTTTGTGGACATTGAATGGCATCAGTACCCAACTGGAGCTGAGGTGCTTTCTGCTACACCTGGAACTGACTCATGTTAACATAGACAAAACTTAATTTTTCAACCTCAACTATAACTGGCAAAATTCAGCGCTGCTCTACCAGCAGCAGGAAGCAGAGCAGGCACAGGTAGTGTCACAGGGTGAAGGGAGAGATGACATGAAGAAGAGAGGGAAGGAACTGTCATAAAACTTCTGTAGATCTGTGGGAAAGATGAGGTGGAAGCAGGAACCGAACGCTTCATGGGCACGAGAGCAAGGACAGACTTGAGTGAAGATCCAAGTGTGTATGTGGGTGGGGAAGGCAGCTGGGTGAAGGCAGGAAGGAGTTCCTAACAGAAAGGAGTCAGAAAGAAGAGCTGGGAGGACGGTTCAAGAAGTGGTAGATAGGGAGGAAGAAAATCTCTCTTCCTCTAGCTTACTGTTTCATGGGGTACTCTCATAGCTAAGCAAGGAGAGAAGGAAGAATACTGAGACTATGAAGCACTTCCCCAATTAATTCACTTTCTTATACCACTTAAATGTGTATATTCTTCATCCAGAAGTTAAAGATGAGATTCTTTAATATTCATAGTAATGGACATTTACAGTAATGAGGATGAACATTTATTGCAACTAATTTTTAAAAATACATGAAGTGTATGTTTAAATTGTGGAGATTTTTTTCTCTCATGTTCATCACATCATCTCATGTGGAAGCCCAAAGCCTTCCCAAGAAGAAAGCATGAAAACCCACATAAAGTTAATTCTCTTTCCTCAGCTGAGAACTTCCTGAGAGAAAATACATGTCATCTTCTCCCCTAACACATGCATGAAAATTCCATTTTCTTCCCTCAGAAAAAGCAGGTCTCAGGTAAACATTATTCCCTGCCAGCACTCCTGCACCCCTTGCTGTCCCCTCTCTGAACTGTGCAGACTCCCCTGGCAGTGCCATCACCCACAGGGCTGTGTGACAGCTGGCAGGGCACGTGTCCCCAGGTCTGGCACACACAGCTATCTGATGGGGAGCAGCATTTTGTCTTCTGGGAGTTTTTTTTTTCCTGGATTTCCAGGGGCTGGGGGGCTGTGGGTTTTGTCCTTTTTTTTTTTTTTTTTTTTGTTTTGTTTTGTTTTGTTTTGTTTTGTTTTGTTTTTTGTTTTGTTTTGTTTTGTTGTTGTTGTTGTTTGTTTTTGTTTTTCAAACCTATCAGTATTTATTTAGTACAAGCTCTAAATTGCTTGCTTCACCCCCCCTCTCCTCCCCTTTTCAGTATGCCTCTAGAGGCAACAAGCCAAAAAAGAATGATCGTTAACTGTGCAACAATGTCATGCCTTAACATGCTTTTCTGTAATTTACAGTTTAACCAGCAGTCCTGTAACCTGTATTTTTAAATCAGCCTTTCCTTTGCAAAAAAAAAAAAAAAAAGAAGATGAGTTTGTACATTTAATTTTTTTTTAATTGTAAAATTTGAACTAGTTTTTAATATCTGCTCAGGAATTTTATCAGATTTAGCTTTATCAAAACAAAAAAGATTACAGGAACAAAGATGCTTATAAATACTTCCCTTACATAATGATATAGGACAAAATTTATAAAAATACTTTGTTCCTATTTTCAAGTGAACAGTCACAGGGTCAATAAAGAAGAAGAAATTCTAACTTCCCTTCCTTGTCACTTTAGCTTAAAAGACAGAAGAGCTAGTCTGAACTCAATGGGAATCTGAGCAGCACCACTCCAGGTGTTATTATAGGCAGATTCAGAATTAAATACTCCAGAACTCTGTCCACAATTACAATCTCCATTAACTCATATTTCTTGCATTAAAATAAACATGATTTCCCTGTAGGGGAATCTAACGTCTTTGGAAACTTCAGTATTTTGTTAGAGGATGGATCATTGAAGAGGAGACAATCTCTTAGTGCATCTTGTCTCTTAGTTTTACCCACCTAGTTCAAATTAATTACCTAGACTCCTCTACAGGACATCCAGCAAGATGTCAGACAAAGAGGATGCTAAACAAAAGCCACTTTTCCTACGCTGCAGCCTTGCAGGCCTCCAGGACTGGAAAGCTCCCAAAGCTGGCAGGAGATGCTGCTTCCATGCTGACAAAATATGGCCTGATAATTGAATGAAGGGCCCTGCCAGCCAGCTGATGGCAAGGGAAACTGCGCCATGTGACTCTCTCAGGGCAGCTTGGTGACAGTAAGAGCTGGCCAGAGATGGCCATGCAGCTTAGGAGGAAAGACTTCATTTTGCTAAAATACTAATGCAATAAAGTCCTCAAGATAGCAGAAATTTATAACTCCCCCCTGCCAAGGTTTATATATTAAGATTACTTTAACTGGTTCTTATCAGTCACAAATTTAATGAGTGACAGGACCCTCAAACTAAAAACCCAGAAAGCTTTACCTTTTGCAGAAAACCCCAACAAAACCAAAC
>VZTH01007424.1:77071-123668 GCA_013397815.1 Aleadryas rufinucha | reverse complement strand
CCAACAAAACCAAACACCCCCCCCCCCCCCAAAAGCCTGAACAAAACGAGCACCATGTTTTAGCTCCCTACACCTCTCATGGCGAGCTGTCAGCTCTGTTTAGGCATTGAGAGTCACCCCAAGACAAGGTAATGACTGTCTTCTTAAAACTGCTCCATGACAAGAAAATTATATTCACACACATAATTAGGGAAGATGAAACAAGATTTATGATAGTCTTAATACACAGCAAAGCATGACAAGGTACAAATTCTCCATCAGAATGTAGCTATTTGAACTGTCTTCTCCTTACTGATACATTTGAAACAAACACAAGGAAGCATCAGACTTAAACTACGCCAAGCAAAAATAAAACTGGTTGTTGCTTGCTTCTCAGAAAAGCATTTTGCTTGAAGCCTTGAGCACAAGGCTCCCTTTGGGTTTGTGGGCATCACGTCGTGATCTCACCAGTGCAGTCTGCTTCTGGTGATGTCAGTGTCTCTGCAAGTGCTTATTAAGCAGGTTTTATCAATGGATTAAGAAGCAGCTCAGCTGCCAAGAGGAGCAAAATAAATTTCAGATCAAAGCATATAATCAACAGACATAACAGGTGACTAAATGCCGTCTGTCAGCATCTCGTTCTGTGACACAGAAGGGGTACGTGTATAAAAACAACGGTGCAGACTTTATATACTTCCTCCACCTTTTTTTTTTTTTTTGAGCAGGATAATCAGATAGTGTCAGAGTTGAGCATGTGCCAGATAAATTAAGCCAGCCAGGGGCTAATACACAATACAGACCAGGTTTGGCAGAATTTTCTTTTAAAATATTTGCATTCCTGAACTGGCGCAACTTCTCTCAGTGCGTGGTGATGCTGACTTATCTGAAATCCCCTGGTTTAGGCTTGTGCCGAAGGAATTGCCATTCCACCCTGAGTCAGTCCATTTTATTATTACAGATGCCAAATTTTTCTCTCTTATTTAAACTAGTGAGAGAAGAGCAATTTAGTATATTTTCCAAAATAAATAACATGAAAAATAAGTGCAAGTTTTCATGCTTTAGTGGGCAATAGAGATAAATCACTCAGCACAGAGTTGACATTAAAAAATGCTATAGCTGCATAAAATCTTCTATTTATCTCATCTTGCAGATTGGAAAGGAAAATGTATTTAAAATGAGAAACAATAACAACTGTGTAAGTGTGAGTTTGGACGTTGCCAGAAGCATGAACAGTTTTCTCATTCTCTTACAGCAGGGCATTCCCACACGGGAGATTTCTCCCATGACAGGTTTCTCAGCAATACCAGCCCTTAAACTCCAGTCTGCACCAGCAACTCTCTGGACTGGGCAAGACTCCAAGGCAGTTTTATTCCTGAAAGCCCTCAATTTTATCCCAAAGCGGGGGGCACAGTGCTTTTCTAGCCCAGATGTGCACTGACTTACAGGCTCCTCCTGAGCAAACCCCACTCCCTGCTCTCCAGGCCGAGCAGGACACCTCTGAAAACCCTGCTTGGAAGTCCTTGCCTTAGGGGCCTCTAGAGTGTTGTGGCATAGAGCTGATGGGAAGTCTAGACTCAGGCAACAGTAGGAAAAACCCCGCTAACTTCACCCAAGATTGTACTTTATGAGATGCTCAAACAAGAAAATGCAAGTCAAAGTTTACTACAGCAAAATGTTAAAGTCCAGAAAGGAAAATGAAACAAGAAAAAGGAGGAAGGAAGACAGTGAAAAGGATGAAAGCGGCAGTCGGTGTTTCATTGTTGTAAGACAAAAAATCATCATAGAAAAGGCAAAGAGCCTCTTACAAACACTGGCAAAAATTCAGAATAGAATGTTCCTACCAAAATACAAAGCTACAACAGGAGGACTGGAGGAAGTTTCCAACTCAAATGTGAAAATCTCACTATAATTTTTGTAGCTCAGACTAGTCAAATAAAAAAAAATATAATCTTTCCCATATGGCTGGTCATTTACAGTGATTGATATTATAATACACATTCTTATCTCAATTAACTTTTTTTGTTTTTAATAACCTTATTGTAGTTTTATTTCCTGAAAAAAAAATTAATCTTCAGAAATTTGCAACAATTTTACCAATACACCTGCAGGAAAATTTCCGAGATTTACTCTGTAGTGAACAACATATTCTGCTCATTATAAATATTTCCCCAACCCCCAAGAGCTCCTTTCAAAACAAATTAACCTATTTTCCAAGCTAAAATAGAGTGAAATTGTAAAAGAATACAAAAAGAATTTTAAATTCTTCAAGCTGTTGGTCTACTTAAGAAATCTTGATTACCAAAGGTAATCAAACTTCTGGATCTGGCAATAAATATGGAAAATCAAGTAATTTACATTTCTTATGGTCTATACTAACCTAAGAGGATCTGTGATATTTTTCACTCCCTATTCACTCGGGCTACTGATCTACTACAGAAGATTAAGATGTAAAAGTCCAGCCTGCAAATTCCAAAACCAGATTTCACATCCATAACTTAACTCCTACTCTTACAAACCATCTCTCTACCCCATTCAGGAGCACTTTACACAGGTCCCTCCTCAGGCATAGAGGATGTTTTAAACTTCAAATTAATCCTCTCCTGATCTGGATTAATTGCTGTAGGAGCTTGACAGTCTTTCTGCACACTCTTGGCCAGCTGTTAAGACCCCAACAGCTTCCTTTATTTATTGCTTAAAATTAAAAAGGAATTCCTGTCTTGAATTAACCCTTTCCCTACTAAATCACAGTTTTCCCTGCTGCATTAATTCTGTTTGTACACTTCATACAGGTGTTGCCAAGGGGACAAGCAGATGTTTGCATATTTTTTGCAGGGTACACTGCATCAAACCAACCGTAAAATGAGGTTTGTGTGTATGTAAACTTGGAATTTTAGACAGAAAGAGGCCTTAGTAACACATAGAAGAAGTGCCAAATCTAAGAAATAATCATATTGAAACTGGTTGGAACACTGAAAGAAGTCAAGGTATTTAACATTACCTATCATCTTCCTTTGAATCAACATTATTACACCATAGAAGAACTCAAAACTTCAGTTTCTGAAGTAGTTTTAAGATTATTTGGGAATACTTGCACTTAATATCTCAAGAGGCCCCATTTGGCCCAGTTTATGAAAAGCTAAGTATGTGTGACTGGCCTGTAGCCTCAGGCTGCCGGCACATGTCCTCTCCTGGCTCCAGACCACTCCTGATGCTGGAAAGGCTTTGCCTCTGAAGTTTTCCCTCACTGACCCTCAGTGTTTTAATGGAGATTATGCCTTCTTCTCTCACTCTCCAATCACTCTAAGTTACTCAGTAAGAAAAAGCAGCATGAAATCCCCAAAAAGGAGTTAGATGGGTTCACTTCCATCACACTGAGGTTGCTTCTGGGTAATGGAAGTCTCAGTGATGTTAGACAAAAAACAACGTGTTCAATTAATATCTGTACTTTGTTCAGATGCTTTTGAAAATACTTTTTATGTGATGGCAGAGGTGTCAGCAATTTGGGGAGCTGGCATAGGCAGCTACAGAGCAGCTGTGTCGTAGCCTGATTGCTGCTGTTAAGGACAAAAGCCACAAGCCACTGGCCAAAAGTACCTGAGGATCTCAAACCCAGAGCTGGAGCTGGACTCAGCTTCACACCATCACCACCATTCCCAAGGAGCAGTGAGGAGATACAAGCAATGGTAGAGCAAACCACAGCAAAGTTCTTCTGTGACATCACAAAAGACCAAATACACACATTTCCACTTTTCTACCGGCTGCATGAAAACTCCTGCTTTATGAAAGACTTCCAGGAGTAAAAACTGCACATGCAGATGTATTCACTTCCCAGCTATCCTGAGGTGATTGACCTCCTTCATGTTACAGCAAGACAAGGACTGTGGTTTGTTTGCTTGTTTGTTTTAAAAAGATTACTTTTGTCAGTTTCTGTCTGTAGGTCTCAAGCAGTAATTTTACTTTTTTTTACATCTGATCTTACGTTTTCTCTCTTTCAAAAATCATCCCAGGTAAACATCAGCCGAAAGGGGACAGCAGGATGCCAAACTATCTCAAAAGTGTTTCAAGGTGTTTCTGCTAAGAATTAGCACTTTTACCACAATGCAATTGCAAAATCACTCCCTTAAGATGACCAAAGTCTCAGAAATTATGTTTTAATAGCCTTTTCTTCCATTGTAGCCATGTGTATTCTATCTGCCCTCCTACCACATGTACTGTCTCACCTCCTGGAGTATCCTGGCTCCTGGCCAGTGCATACATAACTATGAAACTTATCACTGTTAGATATTAGAGCATTGTAATTTAATTTTAAGAGCAGGCAGCAATGCAAATATTTGCAAAGCAAACCAAGAACAGCTACAAAGAAAATCAGAAAATTTCAAAGAGCTGAACTTGCCTGTTCCATCCTAATCACAGAGAAGGCAGCAGCAGCAAATAACTTTTTCACACCAAAGCAGTAACTGCCCAGAAAATCGGATATCCTTGCTATAATCTGAATTTTCTGGAGGCATTGTGGACATCCCTCTGCTCTCAAGCAATCCTTTTGTACCAGGTGCCAACCACAAGAGAACATGCAGTTCTCAAGCTGGTTGGGCTGAAGATACACAAGTGCTCTTGTCACCAATTTCCCATTTTTTACTCTTTTCTACAATACTCAAAGTAACACAGAAATACTCAGTAGGTATGTCATCTTTCCACAAAAATCTTGTTCTAATTCTCAGAACACTTCCAACTTCCAAGTACCGAAATAAAAAGAAAATCTTGTACAAGAAAAATTGCAAATAACCTTACATGAATAAATACACCAGGAAGGAACATTTTAAGCCAAAACCATGTTGCTGCAGTATAATCGCAAAGCAAAGCCAGCTGATTTTGTCAATTAAAAACATCCCAGCCAGCACACAGAATAACTGCAAGGCACTTACAAGGCTTCCGGGTGATGTAAATAATAATTTCAAAAAAATCAAAATAGAGCACACTTAAAAAAAAAAATTATTGTAAAAATTAATAAATTCCAAATGCCAGCATTTTAAGCAAATGCTCATCTCTACTGGATTTTCAGAGCTTGCATTGCAAACTGTGACTTCGAAAGCAGAGTGTCTTTGTAAGGTTTGTTTGCCTGGATGGTGCAGTGCCTACAGCTGCTGTGTCATGGAACTGTTCATTTAAATAAAAAATATGCAAGATCTCACATGGCCTTTTTGATCTGGCAAATGTCAGACTTCAGAGCTGTGTGTTTTATCGCCCTACAATTATAATTTATTTGAGGTTTCAATATTACTTATCAGTTAGGCAACGGAAACCCGATCATAATTATGCTCTCAGCAGTACTATCTCGACACTGTGAGCTCTAACTACTGCTTTCATTGTCTGCAAAACCACAATTCTTCCAAAATTTGTAACATCATCTGCCAGCTTCCTTGACTGGGCAACAACATACACACTGGCTACAAGTACTTCAAATTCCTGCTTCCATTAAAGCCATGGAGCATTCTAAGTATATCTTCATGCTCTTAACCTAGCCAAGAAATGGGCAGGAATTATAAAAATGAAATGTTTTAAAATAAAATTTCAAGCAGACAGTTTTATCCTAAAAGGGACCAAAAAGATTCTTCTAGGTTTTTTAAAACAAAGTCAATATACTTTGCTTTTTAGCAAGTCAAATTTCATGTGTTCCCATTACAGAATACTTTAATGTTCTATTCTGACTCAGCCCTAGAGTGAATGTTAGTCCATAAATCAGAAGACACTGCCTAAAAAGAAGCACAACAGAGAAGAGTGTGTCCAGTGTTCTTGGCAGTGCTGACCCTGAGGACGCTCACTGCAGAGTTACCCCAGCATCCTTTTTGGCTGCTGCCCTTTCTCACCCACAAACACAAAATTTCTTCCTTTCATATTTAAAAGGACTAAAAACCTGAGGCTAAACATTGTTGTTATTTGACCTCTCACACAATTCCCCCAATGAACTCGCAAGGAAACAAACTTTCCCCATAATTCAGTGTGAAAAAAACATAAGGAAGCTTTGATTTTTTTTTTTTTCCTGTGCAAAAGAAAAGAGTTACATTTCCAGAAGCACCAGTGGTACACACAGGATCACCACGGAGGACACAAGAAGTCAAATAAATTTCTGTAATATGATGGTTAAGACATAGGATTGGGCTATCCTGACTGAGACACACTGCTCCCTCCTGGCAGCACTAAAGGGGAAGGGCTGAGTTCAGGTTCTGTGATCTAGAATTTGTGCTTTCTTTCATAGATGATGGGCTTGATTCCTTTACTCTTATTCACACTGAGCAGTACTCTTGTTCTTCCAGGGATTATTTGTAAACCAAGAAGGGCAAAGGAATTCGAGTCACTAGATGGCATAGACACAAAACATTTCAAAATGCGAGTTTTCTATGAGTAGATAAATTCCAACAAGGATTTTTGCCTCAAAGACAGTCCAGACAATAGCTTTAGTAATTATTAATTGTGTCTTTCATGTGGAAGTGAACTCTGAAAACTAAACAGCAATTTAGATGTAAAAATTAAGTATTCCACTCTAGATAAGATCTTACTAGAGGGGGACTGGTTGACTTCTTACCATAATTTTTTCTGTTTAACAAAGCCAGCCAAACCCTCTTAAGTGCTCCCACTATTGCTTTTTATAAAAATAAACCAGTCTGTTATCAGCATAGCATTGCTCCCAAGACAAATTACACCACTAATCATCCTATGCCAGGAAAACTTCCTGCTGCAGACGTACAATTAATCAGAGCAGAAGTTCTACCCAGTCTGCGAGGAAAGGTATTCCATGTGTGGCTACCCTGTGCAGAGCAGCTCTGGCACATCCCACAGGGCTGCTGAGCACCAAAACCAGGAGCATTTGCCTTTACAGGGAGCTCTGTCCCAGATATTTATCCCTGTTGGAATCGCCTCCCTCCACGGGACATTCACAATAAACCACTTTGGAGAAAGGAGTAGGAACAAGGGAATGAAAAGGGTTTAAAACCCTGATAGAAAATGGATCTCGCACACACAGCAGGATCAGGAGAATAAATGAAAAGGAAAAAAATCTTATTCTCCTTTATATCTTGCTAAGAATTATTCCCTTCCAAAACAAATGCTTTCTATCAATATAAGCAACTGAGTTATTTGTGTTTGGGGTTTTTTTTTGTTTTATTTCTTAGTAACTTTGACTTGGAATAATATTTGGCATACACTTTCTGAAAATTCACAGATTTCTGAAGAATGTCCAAGGACATCAAGGAGATTTCATTTTGTTCACAGAGTGCTCTCAAACTGTAAAAAAATATGCAGCTTCCCCAAAGCTGATCTGTTCTCTAGCACTTAGAAAGAAGTAAGCACTCAGGCTCTCCAACTCCAGTCAAGAAACAAATCACAAAGAATGCAGAAAGCCCAAAACAAACACACATTCTGAGAGGTGAGTACACACACTGACTGCTCAACACACCTTGCAAGCACCCTAACAATTCTTATTTTCTGGTGTTGGCAGAATACACAGTGATGTTTCTGTGTGACTGTTGTAACTTGCCCTGTAGTTCTGTGCCAAAACCAGAAACGTGGTAATGACATTGAATAGGTAATTAGTAACTATTAGAGCAGTATACAAACTAGGGCGTAGCTGAGGTGCGAGCATCTGTCTAAGCCACCTGGAGGGATTTGGCTTCCTAACAAAGCACCAGAGATGGTGGTGCCTCTGTAAAAGTTTGTGTAAATCACTCGGACGGGCTATCAAAGGGTGAAACACACCAGAATTTCATGTTAAATCCTATCACTCCAAAAATGTGAAGTAGGAGAACAATTTTATAGCTTTACTGGCCCTTAAAAAAGCACTAACAAAGCCACACAAAATAGAACACCACTGTGGATGGGGTTTCAAGGAAAATGGGCCTAGCACCTTCTTTTGGGTTTTTTTAATGTCAGGGATTTGAGGTGCTCTGTAGACTTCTCCAGTTTCAACTGACACAGGAGGAGTGGGTAAAGTGGTTTTTGTGTGTCCCCATGAAACACAAAAAGCTTTGCTTCCCTAGCCAGCAGCAGCCAGCCCAGCCCCAGAGCCATCAACTTTTTTTTCACTCCTTGGTACCAGCAGCTGCTGCAAAAGCAGGAATTCCACTTTCTTCCTCCTCCTCAAGAGTAGTGGAATTTTCTTTGCTTCTCCCCAGCTCAAACAGGGAAGAGGTAGAGATGACAAACTTTTGTGAATATAACTCAATGTTTATGTGATATTAGAAGTGAAAATTGTCCTGTTCCAAAAGGATTAGTAGAGGATTGGTAATTGATGAATTCATCACTGGTAAAGTCTCATACCAAATATTACCAGAAAAGAAATTTCCAGAGCTTGTTCACATAGGAGAATCTTTCTGTGCTTGAAGTAAGTCTGGGGACATAATATTGCTCGAGGAGCAATAACAAACCAAAATACATTCATTGTTTCAAGTATGATGAAGACAAACCCAGACAGCCCTTGGAGCCTGAACCTTTCCCCTTCCACAAAACTGGATGCCAATTATAGATCCCAGATTGCTTGATCCTCAGGCACATGACTGCACATCAGAATAAGATCAAGTAAACCAGCAAGTCAGGCCTTCCCAGTTGTATGTACGTCTCTGGATCCAAAGGATGCAAAAAAAGTCAAGCAGAGAGTTTTATCTGGACAGGGTACAAGGGAAGGTCAGCCCTGCAGGAGGCAGGACCACACAAAGCCTGGCAGGGAGGTTACAGGTTATGGAGCAAAGCTGTGGCACCAACAGAGAGGTCCCCAGGTTGTAGCTACCACTGCAAATAGAAACATCAGAAATGCCAATGCTGAGTTATCACACGTATGGAAATCTGAGGAGGTTGGAAGGGTACAACAATCTGAGCAGGTAAAACGTTCAGAGGTTTATTCTGCAATGACTCATGAACACACACTGGAGAATTCTCTGAAACAAAGTCAGGACTCATTATCCCATACAAACTTTTTAGCACTACTATTTCCTGCACAACAGATTTTAGAGTTTGCTTTGAACTCTTTACAGCCCAGAAGTAATTCTAAAATGTACCTGAACAATCACAGCTCTACTACAGATCAACTACTGGTTTCTAACAAACTGTTTAATTTTCCAGCCCATTTCTTATTTTAATATAGTGCAAGCAATTATTCCAAAGAGGATCTATCTATCCATTAACACTTAACACAGCCACATGTCTATGCTTGCACCTGAGCTACCCCAGCCTGCAGCAACAGGGAGGCCACTTCAATAGAGCAAAGGGAAATACACCAGCACAGTTACTAAGGGCTAGCTCTGAAACACCTCAGCGCTCCCAGAGATCTCAAATACCTCCAGGTCTTCTCAAGGGCAGACAGCACTGGGAATATTGAACAGACCTGAGGGGTTGAATAGATGTACTAAAGATACCAAAGGTATCTACTTAGCAACTCATACCCAGTAAAAGTAAAATCCTACTGCTTTTAGTTATTTCTAGCTGCCTTCTTGACCTGCTAACTACAGAAAAGGGCAAGAACACAGTCAAGCTGCCCTTACGTGAAGAGCTCTGCTGTGATGCTGTCTCTGCCATGTCCATACAAATCTGTATTTCTGGCACAGCTAATGCTGTGTTGCCACTGCACGGACAGACACCAGCCCAAATTCCTGCCTGGGCTGAAGGAGAAGTTCCCTCTGGCTGTCCCCTTGCTTTCCATTGTGTATCAGTCGTAATTCTTGGGCCCAGCAGTGAGACCAAGACAGAGGCTTTACCAGGCCTCTGCTGGGGAGTCACAATGGCCCAGGGCTGGGAAGAACAGTAGAAATGGAGCTGTTGAGTTGTCTGGTTATTGCTTGTACTAAAGAGCATTTGGTAACACCAGTGTTAAAGCTTGTGCAGTGTGAGGTGCCTGTTTTAGGCAGGAATTCCACTTCCTGTTCATCCTCCTTGCTCCAGGTATTCTTGCCCCTCTCTACCACGTACCAGTCTATGCCAGAACTATCAAAGGCAGCTAACAAAGCTTTATTGCATGATAAAACCATGAAAATGTATTGGTAACAGTGCCAAAACTACTGTTGCTGTAAATCTGCTGTGGCTGTTAAATGGTTAGTAAATATTTCTTACACTAGGTTTTCTGATAAAAAAGGTACATAATTAGTGGCGGTAAAATTATTGGCTGTAGAAAAGCAAATAAGGCGGGTCTTAGGTACTGGCAGGATTTTATACTGAAAAGAAACATTCTTTGCTATATCAGAACTTAAAACAAGGCAAAAATAGATGCAAAGATTTTTCAAATAAGTAAATAATATAAATCAACTCCTGATTTTCAAATAACAGTATCCCCTTGTACAGATTATGTACTTATTAAACATAAAACATGGAAAAGAGGCAGAACACTTTCAGTTTGACAAGAAAGTTTCAGCAATGCTTGGAAGGAAATTGGTAGCTAAATCCAGCTTGCATCCTGCTCCTCACAGCTATGTCTAAGTCCATCAGAACAAGCTGATGGCTTCTGAACATCAGCCTGCATGAGGTACTACAATGCTGGATAACCACTTAAGCTGCTTGTGGCACCAATTATAAAATGTTGGTTACCTGTAATGGTTGGACAGAATTTTACAGAAATATCTTTATCAGAATGTCAGGGAAAATGGACTCTCAGGATACCAACAATTTCCAGTTCACTGTGCCTTATGAGAGTTCCTTCTCTGGTCCAGCTGAGAGGAAAACAGGCAGCAGAGCCCAGGTCTGAGTGTGCAGGAAGGTGAAGGGATGGTCTGTGCTAGGGAAGCCAGCACATTGCTTTTATTCTGTGCCAAATCCTCAAGGGCTTCTTTAAAATTCACCAACAGCCAAAAAGCTGCAAAAAGCTGGGGGACACAAGTTCATAGCAAAAACCCCCTCTCTCTGCTATCCCCACAGAGGTCTTTTCTCTCTGCCAAATACGTTCTCACCCAAGATAACCACATGACATTAAGAGCACCACAACACCGCAGCAAGAAGCAAGGTGTGTGTTTGCTTCGCAGACAGCTCCTCTGGCACATCTCATTACGGTCGTGGAGCTCGAGGTACAAAGAGATATCATCAGTGTCAGGTGAAGAATCTCAAAGCCTTGAACTGCAGTCTAAATAGCAACTGCTGTAAAGCAGTTCTCTGCTCTCTGCAGGTTTCTGTGGGAAAGCTTTGCTGTCCGAGGGAAGGGGCTGTTAGAAATGGTCACTGGAGAGCCTGCACGGAAGGCAGTGACCTTTGTTTCACCCTGTTCTAACTTACAGTGCTCAGCAATACTGACTGACCACAAAAGCAGCCAGAGGATCACAGTCAACATTGCTGTTAATGATGATAGGAACTGAATGATAAGCAGGAATATCGTCAAGATCCCCTTTCCTTTATAAGTGAGGCTCACTTTAGTTTAAAGCTTTGAAGATGCAATTGAATTTTTCTGCAAGGGCGTTAAGTGTTTTAGTTCATAGGCAGCTTTTCATCACAGCATGTTTTACACAGACATACAGCTTTTTTTTTTCCCCACCAGAAGATGACAAAGCAATACAAAATTATTCTGATTACACAATGTAAGAAGTCAGTAGGCCAGACAGCTTAAGCCAATTTCCCAGGGCTGCACAAAACACCAGCAGTCAGGATCAGACCATGAGCCCTATTTCTGTTTCCTGCCCTATCTGCAAGGTTTTCTGCCTACAATATTAATAAGAAATGCCAGTTACAAAACACATTATCCTCTTTGACAGATGGCAGATGTAGAGGGATCCTTCTCTAATCAGCTGTGATGCAAACAGTAGGTCTATCTGAAACATCTCTCATGTTGCTTCAAATGGGCATTATATTTCTTCAACAGTCCCTAAATGTTTGGGAAAACATGATTTCTGAGCACCCTGACAGGTATAAAATGCAATGTGTCAATAGTCTGTTGCTGTGTAAGACTTAGGGGCATTTTCCAAAGTCAGGGTGGCTGGGATCCCATATGGCACAGCCTTTGTAAGACACAAAAGCTTCTGCCAAAACACCCTGATGTAATGAACCACCAGCAGATAAGCTCCAGCACCTATTACAAACATGTGAGAAAAATAAACTGTGAGCCTGTTTTACCCTAATTGCCTTTAGTCGATAGAGTGAACTAGAAAAAGAAATCCGTGCCAATTCAGCTAATAGTCAGAAACTCTCCTCACAGATTAAGACTGTAATATCAGTTTTTATGTTATTTCCCATGCTGCAGAGCCATGACGCATGGAAAACAAATGGTTTAGCACACACAGAGGATAACATGCTTAGACAGTGACAAGTAACCTCACAAAGAAGCAGGCTCTCCTTCTTTTCATGTGGCTCTGAGTAAAGCCCAGCAGATTTTCCCTCTTCTTCAACAGCAAAATGTCTCCTTACTTGCTGCTGCCCACACACTTAAGGGGTGGAATCAGCAGGAGTGGAGGGATTCAGGACACTTAAGGCCCCTGGTGGCTTTGACTCATGCTCTGTGTACAAAAATCCATCCGCCAGGGAGTACCTGTACCCTGCTCTGCCTTTATCCTGCCCTCTGCTTCTGTGAGGTTCTTTCCTACTCATTTTCTGTCAGGCAGATTCTGAAATGTCAAAACTGCCATTCCTAATTAAACTAATGTGACTAAAATGGAAATGCAGTCAGAGAAGTGTTTCAATGGAAGGAGAGCATTCCTACCATAAACTTCTACTCTCTGTGCATTTAGTCTCACCTATTTACCTGGCTACTTTGTCTCATGTATCATTAACAGAACTGTTAATTAGTGTCCCAGGTCTGCAAGCAGTGTGAAGCAATTGTTGTGACTGGTACCTACATCCTGCCTGCTGTGTCTTTACTACTGAAGATTGCCCAACCTTGACTCCAGGTAACCACAGCAAGTTTGCAGAGCTGGTAGATAAAGAACTTTTGTGTGAAAATTGTAATCTGAAAGCAACACTCTGCATTGACAGAGAGTCTTTTAAAAGGGCCTTTTAACTTTTCTAAAATAGAATCTAGCCTACCACACATATTCAAAATGAAAAGGAATGGCTCAGTGGGAACTTCTAGAACAAGACCATGGGTCACAGAAGTAGTGAAAAAAGTTTATGAACACGAGTAAGCCACAACATATCAGCTGTCTCCTGTTTCTACTGCATGGGCAACATAAAAATAATTGCACCCAAAAGCACAAATTGAGGGGGTTTTTAGCAGGTGTTCATGGAACTACTTTATTTGCTATCTCATCTGGACTATTTCAAACAGAATGTAAACTTACGACCAGAATTATAAATTTTGCCTTAAGATTTAGAGGTACACAGAGCAGTTTTAGTGATTACACATGCTTTTTCAGAATGTCAAGAATGCATAGCAACACCTATCCTGCAATCTATTCATATCTCCCTGAAAAGATAATTGATTCATGTCTTGGAAAACATTTACAGGCTGTAAACTATATGACAGTTGGAAGTTATTAAACTCCAGAGCAGATGCGTCCTTCTCAAAGATGTATGACTGCAAATCAGATCTCTCTTGCTTTCGTGTGTCTAACACAGAGCTGAAAAGTGCTTTTGGAGTAAAACACAACATAAAACAGCTCCTACACACACCAGCAGATGACTTACTGTTGACTGAAATGAAACACAATCCAGGTCATACTGATGTGCCATGAACAGCCCAAATACAATGTCCCATATTGGCTTGGAATTTCTCACCTGTCAACTCAATGATTCAAGATGAAGCATGAGTCAATGTGGTCTGTGAAATAAGGAAAGAAATGAGGCAGCTGGGTATGGCATATTGACCAGAAACGGTTTAGATGGGGGAGAAATAAGGGAGATTGGTTGGCAGTGGATGAGGAGCCAGTAGCAAGAACATGTTGCTGATGATAGGAAGACAGATGGACATAGAGACAGATGAAACATGGCCAATTATTGCAGGTTCCAGGACTGAATCATAAAAGATGACCACAATTAAGTACTTAAGGGTAGGACAGCAGTACCAATTGCAGGCATGTTTCACAAACAATTTCATATTAATACAAATTGAGGCATTTCCTCCAAGCAATATGTACATTCATAAACAGGCATGTGCCTACATGGTTTCTTTGCTTCTCTACAGCTACAAACAGCAGCGTAGTTCAAAAATTCACGTTTCTGGCATGCAAAAAGTTCGTGTTTCAACATGTAGAATTCCAGCTTTCAGAAAACAAATTTATGATTAATCTGAAAATACACGCACAAGACATATATCTATATTAAATCAACTATGCTTATATTAGAAAGCTTTACCTTAAAAATTTAATTAAAATGCTGATTTGTATGGGATTTCCCCTAAATTAATCAATAGGAATGAAAAACATCCAGAGTAGCAGTTCCTGTTTACTGAGACTTCTGATATTATTGTACAGAAGGGGGATGGCTACCCACTACATCAAACTTAATTTTTTCCTCGTAACTTATGGTAGAACATACCTTGGACTTAATGCTTTTCTTCTCTATGTCTATGTGTGTTTCACAGAGGCTTTTACCTAAATCACCAAATGATCCAGGCTCATTTACTATTCATATATTTGTCATTTTGTTTCCAACAATGCAGAAGACCAAGATGCCTCTTCCTCCATGATTAGAAAGGAGTAGAATGTGTTGAGACTGAGCAGCACATTGAACAATAGGCACACCAGCAAGCTGCCTAACAAACAAGGAGGTTTAAAGATATAAGCAGTCAGAAATGTCTCTGGTATCTTCTCAGCTTCAAAATTAGTCCTGTCTGAAGATGTCAGGTTTCCAGCTGTCCTTGCTCCGTGCAGGAGGGCCACCCAGGCATGGGGGGTGACAGCACAGCAGGCAGGGCAGTGACCTCGCCAACATAGTCCCCACTGCTCAAACAGGGACAGCAAAGCAGGGCCAGGGATGGGGACAGGCTTGGATGCCTGCCAAGGTTGTAGCAGTGAGGCAGGTGCCAGACCCAACCAGGAATCCAAAGCCCAGGTTTAAATGCAGCTCCTGGGGCAGCAGGCAGAGGTGTAAGGCTGGAGGCTGCAGGTGAGGCTTCCCAGAGCTCTGCCTCACAATCCGAGTGTTTCACAGCAGTGTAACTAAAAGTTACGTGGCTCTGCCACACCAGAGCTGACCTCAGACACAGGCATCTGAATGCCAGGGATGGCAGGAAGTGCCTGCAGAGGAATTGTATATCTAGTTCAGGTAACTCTCTGTGAGATGAGCAGCACTTTGAGGGACAGAAACAGAAGAGAAGAAAATTTAAGATCCACTACGATTTGTTTTTCTTCTGTAATAGACATTCAAAAAAACCCCAAACCACCAAAATATAACCACTAACCTAGATTTCATTTACCCAAATATAAAACTAATCCACTTCTAACCCTTTAGCCCTGTACTCTACTCTGAGAGCTTCTCTCTTACCTCCCCCTCACTTCTTTCAGCTTATGAAGTTTTTGTCATGAAACTTAAAGAGTGGCAGGAAAAAAGAAAAAGAAAAAAGAGAATATTTCAGTTTAGCTCTGTAATGTCAGAAATTTTCTTCAAAAAGCCAGGACATGGCCCTCAGTGCCATGGTGTGGTTGACACGCTGGTGATGGGTCATAGGTTGGCCTCGATGACTTCACAGGTCTTTCCCAACCTCATTGATTCTGTGATCCTCCAATTTTGTGATTCTTTGTGATTATTTGTAACATAATCAAGAATAATGCCCCATCTCTGTACATAAAGAGCATGCACAGAGTTTGTACCATGTGTGCCCCCAACAGTAGAATTTTCTCCCTTTGCTAACCCCAACTTCAGTGATAGCCAGGAAATAATGTTGTTTGAAATGGAATTAAGATGCACATAACATTCATAGAAGGATTTTCCTGCTGGTTCTTTGGCATGATTGAAACTTGTTCCCAAGTCAGACTTGTAAACTCAGTGTATTCCTGTAGAATCAATAACTTCTAAAATGGGTGCATCTCTTAACATATTTATCATTACAGTATAAAAACCTTGCCTCCTGGCAATGCTATAGCATGTAAAACTGAGGATCAAATTATATTCTCACTTCTCTTCAAATACCTCACCTTGGCAGAAGTAACTTGAACAGATATGGAATGGGAAACAGTGAATTAATCTGTAATTCAAAAAAAAGTGCTAGAGCAAAATTACATATGCATTTGACAAAAAGAATATGAAATACCATAAAAAAAAGGAAAATAATTTTAAAATTATTTTTTCTGTTAAAGATTTCAGTTGTTAAAAGATATGTTAGGGGTTTAATGGAAAATCTTCATAATGGGACAAATGAAAAAACTAATACTAAAAAAAAAATTAATATGTAGAATTATGAGGCCAAGAAAAAACATGCCTGAGTGAATACCAATAAAGAGAGAAGAGGTAAAGAGCATCAAAAGTTTGATGATATATTTATATATCATACAACTATATTCATATGATATATAAATGAATATATTTGAATACATTTATTCTCTCTTGATTTACACTGAGAGAAATTCGCATATTTTATGTATTTAAAATATATTTCAAAAGATCGACAGAAAGAAAGAGATAGCAACATTTTTCCTTAAGTTCTCTACAGTGCAGTAATCAGTTACAATTGCAGAAATTTAGTTACAAAAAGTAACCAAAACTAAAACTGTGATGGTAGCTTTTCTTAAATGTTTGCCCTATTTTACCAAGAATCATTTCTGTGCTTAAAGTACTTCTTTCCAGTTTTAAAATTACATCCAGCCTGTCCTGCTACGAACTTGCTATAGGAGTTCCAGTTGAAATTAACAATTATTAAATAAAATGAGCTTTAAAACTCCAGGAGTATGAAGAAAGAACACTTTCACTACCTGTAAATACCTTACATTGCAAAAAAAAAGTTCCAAGGAAGGTATTAATGTACTTTTTTCTAAATAAGGTACAATTCAGTGCACTTTTATGTGCTGTAATACGATCACACATTTGGCAGATATTGCACAAGATTTCTTAAGTTAATGTAGTATTTCCAGCTGCTGTTACCCAGGATAATTTTATTATTCTGTTGGTTCAACCTGCTGTGTGTCAAAAAATGCTGCTGGTTATTCCAAGTCTAATGCAGCTCCCAGGCGCTCAGAAAGGCAGGATAGCAAACAGTATTCTTAGTAAATATTTTAATATTACAAGTATGTCCCACTTGCTTGCAGGACACTTGGAGTTACTTTGGAGTCCAAAGGACAAGGTATCAGGGGCTGAGACACAAAAACATTGGAGCTTTACGCTTTCTCTAAACATCTTAGGTAACAAATGTAGATAAAAATGAAGACATCTATATTCTTATCCTCCATTCCCCCTTCCAAAACACTTATGTTTTCTTTATATACAGTTCTAAAACAATTTTTCTCTCAATGCACAAAATTTTCTGCTCGCTTCTGTTTAACTCTTATTTCATTCAATACTTAACTCTTAATATCCACTGCATAAAGTGTTTTTGTATCATTACATGTATTGAGCACAGTATTTTTACAAATATTCAAAGAACAGATTAAAAACTTACTGAGCTTTATAACAAGGCTTTTTTAAAAAAGCAGATTATACAGAAAGCCTCTCACCAGGGAACCCAGAAGAGACCCTGTGGTGTTTCCACACCCAGTCAATTAAAGGATTACTACTATTAAAAACCAAGTCTTTCCTTGGGACTATAGGTTTAAGCGCATTATCTGAAATTGGTAGGGATCATCTTTGCTTGTAAAATGCCAGTAGGCTTACTGACAGCAAATTTTGAGCTAGGCATCTTGGAGACCTGCACAAAAAGTCTGAGTGGCTTCTAAAATAAGACAAGACAGATCTTACACCAGCTTCTACTAGCACAGAAATGCAATTCCTATATTTTGAGTTTTCTTTTGATAGGATCATTCACCAGCAAACCACTTCCATTTTCTCTTCAGTGACTGAGAACTTGTGTCCAAACTGGAAAACAGATCTCATCTGTTGCGTCTAAGGCAATTGTTAAAAAAAAAATCCCCTTTTATTTGGGTATCAAAACTGTGTGTGCACCGCACAAAATACATTTATTTTTGCAGTTTAGGTTTTACATAGATCCAATACTGACACTAATTAAATGCCAGCAAGGTGCCCACTGTTTCTATATTACGGAGTGTTGTATGTGCTTTGGTATCTAGAGGCCAATAGGTTAATAAAAATCTATCAGGCATGTTAAGAACAGAACAAATAATGTGAGTATTACATAGTGTGGTTTAAGGCCTGCGTGGCTGTTACCATCACTGAGGGCTGGAAAAAGGCAGAAAATAGGGGAATACATTAGGACAGACTTCTATATAGAAAATATGTAACAGATAAATACCAGAGATACACACATACACACACTTCAGGCCCAGCCTCGGCCCTTAGTGACATTAACCCAAGCCACAACAACAATTTTGGATTCAGTGTGACTGCTGTGGCTCACAGACTGGCCAACCACAAACCAAAATTGGTATGAAAGATGGTGCAATTTCTGTCTACAGCCATCTCTGGATTAAGTACTGTTTTAGGGCTCTCCCAAACTTAATTTACTTAAGCAGTATTGCAAAAGGTAACAAGTATGGTTGGCATTTGGCCTCTAACTGTCTATCATTCATTATTTCCTCACAAAGGTCAGAACTGAGGCTTTATGTCTAAAAACAGCTGCAAGCAACACATTTTTTGGAGGGGGGAAAGCTTCAGAGACAGGTTCTACAGCTTTATCTGAACGAATGAGTCCTGCACTGCCTCTTGATTTCACCAACTTGAGCAGAGAGACGCAGCAATAGGTTGTCCTAAAGATACTCCCATTATATCAAGAAGGTAACAGGAAAGCAAAACAAAACATACTAAAATGAAGAGATACACTTTGGGCAAAGAAATCAAGGTTCAAGCATTATTCATGGACATACCTCTCTCTCTGTTAAATGTGGTTCGGTAGCTGACAGGATCAAAAGTAGCTGTGATCTGGATGTGCCTGCACTTTGAAAAGAAAAGAAAAAAAAAAGAGCAGATGGATGAAACAAAGTATTTAAGCAGCTTACTTTAAAGTAATACTAAATTTTTTCACTTGATGAGCAAATACTGGATTAGTTATGAGTTCTGCCGTGGCAGGCGGCACCTATAGTTTTGACTAGCACAGAAAACATATTTAACTATACCTGAAAAGCTTAAATAAAACAAAGAAGTCAATTACAAAGGCTGGGACGTATTTTGAGCCGCCTTAAAAATAATATAACTATGGAAGTTAAAAAAAATATGGGATGCATGTAGGCTCAACATCACTAAAAATTAGAATGATTTGATCAGAAAGGTATTGATTTTATATAGAGAGATGAAGTATCTCAATGTTTATTATCATGCATAAGTTCTTTGTAGAATATATTTTGTCATCCTTTATCCCATAGCAGGGTCCTTCTACTTGTGCTTTTGAAGTCCTTTCATCTTGATTACAGAATACAGAAGCACACAGCAAGCTCTTTGCTCCAGAAATATACAACGTTAATGCAAGCTAAAGCACTTAAAGTTCTTTGGTAAAGCTCACTGAAGAGAAGGGGTTGTAAGACAAGAGGTGGGATTTAAAACTCTTCAACAACATACGTAGTCCTAATATCTTTAATTTTCCTGACCAGCTTCAGACAGACAAGATCTGAGTAACATTCAGGAGAGTTACTGGCCCTGATCACACTGAACACAGCTGATCATGCAAAATACACAGGATCAAAGATTTCTGTGATGAGAAAATCTCATACCTTTAGTAATGGGGCAATTTTGGAACCTTTTCATCTACAAATCGAGCAGTTATTTACATGACTTATCAATCTGCATGGGCAAAGCTCAGCAGTTAAGGAAACACTACAATAGTGGTATTATTACTTTCACCTAACCCAGGCTGAATTCTAACCCAATGTCTTTGGTTTTGCCATCCTCATTTGTGTAGCCACAGCAACAGAGTGGGCCATGAGGATATCCTGTGACACCAGGCCATCTGAAGCCTCCTAATCACCACTCAACCTTGTTCCTAATTAGTTCTCTCTGAAGGTACACATATACAGAACCCGCTTTTCTTGGTTAAGGAATTGTTTACAAGAATCTGAAAACTTACCTGTAAAAAAAATAATGAAATAAACTGCATCTTGCTCTGTTTGTACAAAATTAACTCAGCAGGTTTTTGGTAGAGAACAGTCTCCAGTTAAGCAATGCAAGAGCTACCTCTGCTCCACCACACAAAACTTTATGCCATGCACACTAATATAATCCTTGGGACAAAATGGTTTAGTGCTTATGGTCACTTTTGGCTGTTAGGAAAGAGGTAATTTCTTACTTCAGGGTAAGAAATACATCTCCACAACTTCAGGCATTTTCAGAAACAATGGGGAATGCAATGTCACAATCTAGAAAGAAAGAATGTGTTTATAACTTTACGTTAAACTGACCTACAAGCATTGTTTCCACTGCTTTTATCCAATTTGCTCATGTTCCTGACAAAAATGCAATCTAAAATGGTTTCTAACTTCTCTACTCCACCCCTGCAAAGTACAGTACTCACTTTATCTGAAAAATTAGCTTATCATTAGATCTGTGGCAAATTCCCTCACAGATGGTCTTTCTTTATCTTTTCAATGCCTTAATTGGATCTTTATTTTGTGGTGATCAAGCTAAATAAAGGTCAATTTCACAAGACATCCTTCTTACAGTTACCACATTTTCTACAAATTTTGTTTTCAATTCCAAATATTCTTTCAGGAATGTTTCTTTAAATATGCTAATTTTGTATCCAAACACTTTTTAATGCAGTTTTGCATACTCTCAGAATACAATAAAAACTTTGCAGACTGTTAACAGATTGCATTTGTTAGTAATTAAACACATGGCAATGTTTATAGTCAGGCTTTATCCCACCATTTTTATTGCCATGTTTGCCTTAATTTCTACTTTTCATACTAATTCTTCATCCAATACTTATCTGCACATTTAAATTTCAAATTAATTTTTCTCTAGGCCTTCTCACAAGTTATCAGAAACCACTGACATACGGTAGTTATACACTTGCAAATTAAATGCATCAAAATTTGCTCTGCCATAACAGTGATTAATCAAAATCAGTTTCTATGATTATTTTTTCCAGATTAAACAGAAATCTCAACTAAATTGCTTAAGAGAAGTTCAGTGCAATTCCCTCTTCAAAATTAAATCAGAAGGGAAAGTTAAAGTTTACTGCATCTGAGAAATAATTTCTTGGATTATGCTGTCATTGGTTAGAAAAATAAATATTTACTTAGGAATCACAGAATGGGTAAGGTTGGAAGGAACCACTGTGGGATATCTGGTCCAATCTCCCTACTCAAGCAGGATGAAAACTAAAACAAACAGAATCTAGGAAGCTGCCATCACCCTATTTGGGAAATTTACTTCAATACATTGCTATTTTGTGGTAGTACATGTGCTTCTAAAAAAAAATACTGTTGTTTTCTGTAATAATGTAATCTCCTTCGTGATCCCTAGGACACCATTGCTTCCTTCTCCCAGCTTGCAATGAAGATAGTGAGAAATCTTCCACAGCAATCTAGAGCTACTAACTATTCCTTCCAGAAGCCTCCCACATTATCACTTCCAAAGCTGTGTAACATACTAAATTCTAATAGGATTAACTTGGTATCAACTGTAACATGAACTAATGAACATCTAATGAAGTAGCCCAAAGCCCCTGTGATACATAAGTAGATAATTAGGTAAGTTTCCCTTCCACTTGCTCATCACCCAAATATTTTTCCTCTTACAAAATTGTGGGATTTCACAGGCAAGCAGAAACTGAGGAGAGGGACCTAGAAATAAGTGAAATCTGCAAATTATATAAAAACTATATAAGCTGCTTATACTTCTTTGGAAATACTATTAGTTGCCTATCTTAATCATTGGACACTTCTAGATCCTTGAAAATATAACCCAAATTCTCTTTCTCAGATGAGATTTATGCCAGAATCCTCAAAAGGGCTTCAGTATTGTTCCATTCAACGCTGCAATGCCTAATTGTAAGTGTCCTGCCATGTAATGGAAATCAGCACTCGGAGACAGTGGAAATTGTGTTAGATGGACTGATATGGATGGGACATTCAGCTGTAGCACTCTCCTGGTAAGTTTTAGGGCACAATACTGCAATGGATAAGTTTTACTTAAGGCATATGGCTATGGTGTATTTAACAAGAGCCATGTTTACTTTAGTGTTGGTTGAATTTAGTTCTGTTCTGTAGTAGCCAAGAATCCTTTGTGAAGTGTTATGTCAGGTTAGCACTGTTATTATGTAGTCAAACTGCAGCAGAATTTAGAGGTCCCAATTAAGAAGGAATGAAAGGACAATGAAATAGCACTCGGGATTTTCAGTTAATACCACACATTAAATACCACAGGGGGAAATTTAAAGCTGCTTGCTGGAGACACTTGAAAGGGCAATGAAGATTGGCACTGCAGATGCCATATAGTCAGCAGTGCAAGCAAATAAGAGATGGTAAGGTGCGGTCTAGAAAGTTAAAGAGAATAATCCAGAGTACAAGAGAGGGAACAATGGAACATCAGCATAACAAGATGAAAAATATTTTCAAAGATACCCATGTTGCAAGCCAGTATTTGTTGAGACTAGAAGCAAGATGACTGGAGCTGTCAAGACATGAAATGATAAGGGCCTGAGTGCGAGTTCTGGCCATGTGAATGGAAAACAAAGGCTGAATCAGACTGAGACTGAGCAGGAAGGAGCAAATGTACCATGTGAGCAATAGCAGAAAGAGAAAGAAAAATTAAAAGGCAGTGAAGTCGAGTGTGGAATAACGTGTATGATCATGTATGTACTGCTCTGATATTGTGGCATTTAAGGTAACAACCTTTTAGGTTGAGTTCTCATTGAACTGGCAGTTTCAGCTTCCTAACCAGATACCTTCGGCAAAGCCAGGTTGAGAAGACAAATGAGGTGCTGCAAGGAGGCTGTGCAGCTGGTGCTGCAGGCACAAGATATCTCCTCAACTGTTTCCTAAGAAAGTCTTTGATGCCACAGTCCTGCGAGTAATATACTCTTCATATTTTCCTTTTCTTTCTCTAAGTCCTTCCTGTGTTGCTGACAAAAGCACATCCACTATGCTGATGGAAACTTCCAGTGCTGTATTGCAACCTTCCTCTAGACCATTCCTTGTATGATGTGCATTAAATCTTTTCAATCAGTTTTAACAAAAAAAAAATTGTGAGGTGTTTTTTTTTCCTTTCAGCAAATAATTTCATATTTTGTGCAACTAAACAAAGCTTAATACTTTCATTAAGAAAAAATAATAGAAGACAATTAGCCTGCATTTAATTTTCAAACGTCTATTCTATCTTCTTTTCTGACTAGAAAGCTGTGTGCAGTTCAAAATAGTACTTTAATGCTTGACCCACTCTTAAATGATTCAGTGCTATCCCATTCATTAACTGTTTCATAGGAATATGTTAAAACTTGGAGGAATGAAAACCTTAATGTTAAAAAACACTCACTCCAAAGGCTGTCTGGTCATTAAAGACCATTCTTCTGAAAGGAGAGGTCTTTGGCATTGTTCGTTTAAAAAAAACCAAACATAAAGTCAATTTGTAAAAGGGTCATTTGTAAAATCTAACTGAGGCTGAATGCATTTGGATCAACTTTTCCCCAGATACTCCTGCATTAAGCAATGTGAAGGTACATCCATATTTTCTTTGCATCTTTACTGATGATGACCTTAAACTCAAGTTTTGAGATGACTTTCAGATATAACATCTTTACAGAAACTCTGTAAGGATTATATTGACTAATGTGACAACATGCTGGTCTTTGAAAGATTGGTGGGATAAGTTTGGCAACCATGAAGCTTGTTGTTAATGAGAAATTAGAGGTTGTGAAATTTTAAAAGGGATGGTGAGCCCCAAACTGTTATTCATCAGCTACACCAGCTGGACAGGCAGTGGTGAGATAAATTTTTTAAGCAGAAAGCAGGCTGCAGCACATTCTGAGTCAAGAATTCATGGAGCAGTTGCACAATTCAGTTACACAGTAAACAGTCAAGAGAAAATAAAAATAGAAAAAAGAAATACATAAATCCACTCCAGCAGAAACTGACTGGCTCTTTAATTGAGTTATGTTTAAATGTTTTCTTCCTGAAATTAATAGCTTTATACTGTCCACTTGTAAAAATATAATGCACAAAAGTGAAAGGAAAAAGGCACAACTCAAAACAGCCAGGATTATTTTACACAAATGTACCTAATTAAAAAAAAAAGAAATCTGAGTTTTGTTGATTGCTCAAAATTTTGAACAAAAAAATCAAAATTTCAACCTGCCAAACACTATGACAGTGAGAATTCAGAAGTCACAGTATAAAATTGAACTACTGGCAGTAGCTGCCACCACAAAGACACTTTGGTGTTTTACCAGCGGACTAAGCTATTTTTTTTTCATTATGAAACACAATAGAATTGACATCATGTTGAACACACAAAATCCCCAGCACTTTCATTGAATCACCGAGGGACAGGTTTCCAAGGACTGCAACATTTTCCAGCAGCCTCCTCTTAGTGACAGGAACAAGTGTGTAAACCGAGGAGCGGGTCTGATACAATTCAGATCCACTGTATCAGAACAGGCATTTAATTTAATCTGCAGACAATTACTGGCAAAGCTGCCTTTGTGCGTTGGGTTTAATTCCTGGGCTGTGAAGTCATGAAATGGTGCTCAGCAGAGCAGAAAGGTGAACGGCATCCTGTTAAGTGAAAGCAAAGAGGCCATTTTACGGATGGCTCCATAAGCTGGCTAAAGCAGGGCCTGTGTCCCCAACAAAGGACACTGATTCCCAGCCACATTCCCTCCCAAACAACCCCAATCACCAGCTGAAAAGTAACTTCACACAAACAATGGCTAAGCCTCTGACTTGTGGCTTGAAGCAATTTCTTTGTCAGACTTTGTCTGTGGACATAATTAGTTGTTTGGAAGGGAATTTCTTGGCACAGCCCATAGCCTAGCACTTTTAAAACCAGAATGGATTTCTACGCATTGGGAAAGGAGGTCCAAAATACTTTATTGTCAGAAGCCATTAAATTGAGGATATAATTAATTGGAGAGAAAGTGTTGCTTGAAGGTATTGGGAACCCACTGGATATGTGCCATTTCCGGGATGCTCACAAAGGGGTTCTATAAAAACAGAAAGAGGAAGTAGAAATGTTAACTATTTATTTTTACTTAACACACCATTTATCAAGGTTGCTCTAAGACCTAGATTTGCATGATGATGTGTGGCACTGAGCCACGCCTGATACCTGGAAAACCTTGGTGACTTTCCTCAGCTTGCAGAAACAGGAAAAGGGGCCCCTTGATTGCAACGAGTATGTCTGGGTCTGAAGCACACATCAAGCAGTTCTTTTTTATCTCGGGCTTGTGCACGTATAACCTGAGAATGTGGCAAAACATACGGCAGATATTTCAGGGACATTTGTGACTGGAGTTTTGGGCAGGGCAGAGGGGAGTTTTGGAGTTTTGCCACAGTGGATGCTGGTCTCAGGGGCAGGATGCAGATCTGTGCTCTTGTCAGGGCTGTGACTGCTCACCTGCCAAGACAAACTTCCCTGAGAAGTCACCTGAAAACCCACCAGTTCTTGTGGAATAAGAGCACACCAGAAACTCCAGACTAGCAGCAGAGCCTGCATTTGTCTTTAGAATCTTATACTTAGTAATCACACCTGCAAACGACTGTGAAACTGAAGATACTGCACAGGTGACCTGATGGATAAATGGGACACAGAATCACAGAATGCATTGGGTTGGAAGGCACATTTAAGGGTCCATGGGCATGGACACCTCTCACCATCCCAGGTTGCTCCAAGATCCATCCAACTGGCCTTGAACACTTCCAGGGATGGGGCAGCCACAGCTTCTTTGGAGAAACTGTTCCAGTGCCTCACCACCCTCACAGGGAAGAATTTCTTCCTAATAGCTCATGTAAACCTACTCTCTTTCAGCTGAAAGCCATTCCTCCATGTCCTGTCACCACAGCTCCTGATATCCACGTGTGATGCCAGCTATACCCATTGACAGTAACCATATTAGCAGCTGATGAATAAATTGAAATGAAGAGGGAAAAAACTTGAAAATACAGAAAATAATAAAATCAGGAACATAAGATATAAACAGATTTCAAGCATAAGACATATAGATAATTATTATGGTAAAACATAAATAATTTTATTATGATTCATATTTTAACTTCCTGTAAAAAAAAAAAGCTGGAATAATACCTTTTTAGCTAAATGTTTTAAAATAATTCCATATAACTATTTTTCAGTAAATACTACTAATCAGGAACGTGTGTGCCAATATTCAAGATCTGCATCTGGCAATAAAGTCACATGTAAAGGTTGACTACATAACTCCTGATTTCACAAATCCAATGAAGAAGTTGCTTTCTACATTTCTCAAGATAAAATCAAGAAAATTGTACATGCAAACACAGAGCCTTCAGCATAACACAGTTTCATACAAAATGCTTACATTCACAAAGTATTAAAAACAATTTAATACTTGCCTCCAATCACTAGACTGGATTGAATTGAACATTCCCAAAGAGCTAAAAAAAATCATATTATTCTGATTATGACAGATACAATTTTTCAAGATCGAATACAAAAATTACAATGTAAATAATACTTAATGAACTTTTAAAATAAAAATCATCAAAAAGCAAAAGCAAGGTCATTAATTTTTAAATCATATTAGAATAAGTAAAACCAGAGACAAGTAAACATCTTCAGCAATTTGGAATCTAGTACCCATAAAATACACAATCCATACTTATAGCAATGATTGCATTTGGCTTTTTTTAAAAGTAGGTAATACTCGGTATAAAAATGCTGGAGAATCCAGATGAAAAATTAATCATAAAAAATTAATGGAATTATTTAGATTTGTAAAAACATCAAACTCAGAGAAGCTATTTACTGTTTATAGCATAAATGTTTTATATATTGTGTAGTGCACATAGTATATAATTGAATTTCAGTTTTTATTTTACTCATAGCCTTTAAAAATATGCTTAAACATTACAGTAAATATGAACTGTATGATTCACTGGGAATCATCTAAATAACTAAAAGGTATTGCATAACTATTTCTAAGATTTTGCCATCCCCAATCAGATGACAACACAATTTGGTTCAGTCATTTTACCCTTAGTTTGAATGCCTGCACTCTCAAAGATGAAGAATTGACTCAAGGAAGTTACTCCAAAATACAGAGAAGAACAACTTGAGGGCAGTTATATGAAACTATTAATTCTTTAAATGTTGGTACGTAGGATTTTCAGAACAAATTGAGTGACTTGGGAGCAAAAATCTCCACAATTAATGAGGTAAGTTAGAGTTGAAAGGTAGAAATTTTCTATACTATTTCATACAACTCCACAATACTATTTCATGCAGCTTAGACGGGAAGTTAAATTCTAACCTGCTGTCTCTGTGTAAAATATAAAGATCACATTTTATTTCAGTTTATCAGTCTGGACTCTACCATCAAGACAGTGAAGCTGGACAAGTTTCGAAGTGCTACCATTTTTTCCCAGTAAAGACAGTGTAAAATTATTCAGCAGTGGAGAAATTAATACACAATGTTCCAGTACCAATTCCAGGCAGATTTCAGCTTTCCTACTCAGTGCCTTAGTGCAGAAGTAACTCCCCAGTATTCAGGCAGGCAGATGCCAAAATAAGACATACTGCTGGTAAACAGCTAGCACAAATATTAATCACAGAAACAACAAGATTAAAACCAAAAAGATTTAGCATCTGTCTGTAGCTTACAAAAAGAACAACATTTCATGGCTTTTAAAAATTGAAATCAACATTTCATTTACAAGTACTTACATACAGTTCTAAATTGAGCACATTAACCAGATTGCAAAGTCATAAGTTATTTCTCCAGTGAATAAACAATGGAGTTAGTCAAGCTGCCAATCCTTTTCCCTAAAACAGGAATATCATGTATGAGGCACCACATTCCTTATAAGCTTTCATTTCTCTCCTGCCAGGTTCATTTTGTCATTATCTGTTGTGTTAACTGGCTTCATGCAGTGTCCTGGATGGAGAAGCAGCAGAAGAAAGGATGTCAAAGTAGAATTGACCATCCTAAGTTTCCAACAAATAATAGGAAGTGAAACTTAACAGAAGTGGTCCATTTTAGGTTGACATCTGATCCCATCCATGAGATCCAGCACAGCAGAAACTGGCGGATCTGCCCAAAAATGGACAAACACTGCAGAGCAGAGCAGTGAACACACAGTGAGAGAGGGGGAGTCAACAAGACTCTGGAGAAAGTGGAAACAAGACACTGGAGAAAGTGGAAACAAAGACTAAGTGAAGAAGGAAACAGAATGAACTACCTTCCTCTACCACTGCAGACCAACAGAATTCTCCATCATGGGCTTCATCTGCTCCATGCAAATTAACCTGGGAACTCCAAAAACCTCTTGGCTTTTTTTTCCTTTTGGTAGCTGGTAAAGCAGTGCCAATTTGGCACTACCCCTTCCTTTTGTTTCACAACAAACATCACGCTATCAGCACCCTTCAAAAGCTTTATATTTTTACCTTAACATCCATTGAACCAGAGCTGTCTTAAACCAGCAAACCTCTAAGCAGCTTACCCCTCAAAAATGGATGCATGAATAACGTCTCAAGCAGGAAACAATGCCACCTTGGAAATCAGAACATCTGATCTCAGCTGGAGAGATGGTGTGGCTGAGTGTAAATCGTGAGAGGTGATACTTCAGTAGGCAGAATTACAGATAGTCATGAGCAAATGATGACAGAAGGTGCAGAACCCAAGGTTTTTTGAGCTCATTTAAACTCTTAGAAAGTTTTTATCCTTGCAACACTTAATGAATTGGCAGCTGAACAGGGCATCTTGCCTTTGAAAATGCAAGGCTAAGAACTGTCCGTAAATTTAAGATAAAAATAATTTCCCACTTTATGACAAAAATGTAACACTTCAAGAAGCAACACATCAAGTTATATGTAATCCACAGCTTCAGAAATCCAACTCAAGTAAAACTCCGTAAGCCAAAAAAAAGAGTAACTCTTAGAAGAGATTTTTCTAGATACAAGAGATAACAGATTCTTTGTTTAGCTACAGAATAATACAAATATTTCCTAGAACTCCAGGGGAACAAACTATTGTTTTTAGAAGTAACAGAAATGTGTAGGTAGAATTCTGATCTTTCTTAAGCATGCTAGAAGTTCATAAACAGGGAGATGCAAACATATTGATCTCTAGCAGTAGGACATCTATTTGTTTCCAAGATACAAGAATAAAGAGTCCTATTACAGAAACACTCTTATCTTCCCAAAGAAGAAAATAATTGACATTTTCATGTGACAGTGGACTAGCCCAGCTACTGTCTGTTGTCCACTTATTTGAATCAGTTCTTGAGCATCACTGATGGAAATTCAGGAAGAAAAACCCGCTCTAAATATAACCTGCATTAGGTTTGAAGCAGTATTCAATGTGATCACTGTATCTGAGAATAAACCCTGCAATTTCCACTCAGTCAATAAGTATTTCCAGGCTATTTTGGAGAAGTGACTGAAAATTGGCTGGGGGATTGAAAGTGAGTAGTAATGAAATTTTTACTCTAGTGGAGAGACCTGTGAGTTTTATAATTCATTGTAGTACAAATCTTGAGAATTGTAAAAGAAACAGGATGTCAGCAAGTTATTTTCTCTAAACTTTATTAGTTTATATGGCAATTTACCTGACAAAGGAGAAGAAATGCTTGAGGCAGTTCATATGATTGTAAAATTCCAAACAGGTATTATAAAATATTCCAGATTACAGGTGAAAGTAAATTGAATAGAGCTATCATAATTCTTCATAGCTTCAAACATTATTCATAATTCATTAACCATTTATATTAGAAGAGTATTTTGAATTAGAAGTCATGAACAAAAAGATTTACATAGGGAAATCTTTACTTGTACATGACTAAAATTATATTCAGACTGAAGGAGACTAAAAAGCCAAGAGAAACTTGTATCTTTTGTTTTTTTCACTGAGAAAAGTGAAGCAGTATGTAGAAGATAAGGCTCTAAAACATTAATCAGATTCAATTCTCAATATTTTCAGGGAATTAGTGTCTTGGCTTCATCTGTTGATCCAAATCATCCAGCAAGTTCATACTGACAAGTAAAGCTTGTGTTTATTTGCATTTCAAACAGCTAAAAATTAGCTCAAGATGCTATATTTATCTGTATCCTTACATACAGATTTTAGTGCAGGGCTATTTTGGCCTTCAGAACACAATTCCCTGTTGTAAATGTTAAACAGGAAGTTGGAAGTTTTGTCAGATGCAATTGCCAAAGAACAGAGTTAATATTAGAAGCACTTTTAAACTTTAGCTTGATGCTTTTGTTGAAGTGAGTTAAGTGAAAATGAATGTGGGCATAGGAATAGTCAGGTTTGGGTTGCCAAGTTCTCGTGCTGAGAACCAGGGGAGGATGTCCTTTCAGAATGTTTGGCTTGCAGATGCAGAAACACAAATTGCATCAGTTTACACTCAGTTCAGGTTTTCAAGATTTGTCTCCCACACAATAACACTGTTGGAATGAGCAGCTGGATCCCGAGGCATGGTTCTACAGGAAAAAGGGCATTCTGTGCCTGCAATATATGAAAGATCCAGATTGTTTCACGTCAGACAGGTGCTGGGTTTGTGTCTCACAGCCACAGATGTTCTGTAATGGGGTTGGTATAGAAATACTGTACAACTATATGAGTTTATCACATGAATTTCAACAACAGAGGTCACATAACTCATAAAAAGTCAATTTATGTTAGAAGGATGTAAGTCACAGTGCTGGCAATATTTTTGTATGTGGGAATTATGGCACTCATATTACTCCAAATTATTAGATGGTATCTAATAAAACAGCAGGACAGTCAGAATTGCTCATACAAATGACATAATACCAGTCCAATAAGCCCAGATGAGAGGATCTGAACTGACAACACTTTAGGGACAGAGATTCTGGGAGGTCAAACTATCTTCCAGCTTGATGAAGAGACAGATGTTGGGCTGAGACAGCCCCCTATGATCTGCAAAGTGTGTATCATACCAAAGATTGCATTTCTGATCCACAACTAAAAAAACCCCAATCCTCTCTTAGTTTAGACAGAAGTCAATATAGATTATAGTTCCTAAAACAGCACTTCTGCAATAATATTGGTATTTTTTGCCTGAAAAAGACTGTTTTGCTTTTACTGTGAGTGATTTAAATATCCCCCAAATCCTTCAGCCTACTTACCTTCAGCCTATGATGACACCATTTTAGCCATTTCATTTTGATGACATAATGAGCCAATTACACTTTATAGCTCTCAAGAACTTGCTTAAGCACACTCCTGCCATTTTTTAAATAAACAAAAAAAGGCTCAAATGCAATACTTGTAGATTAATTGTAAAATAAAGTTTATTACAGCTGCTTACCATTAGCATGAATAATTTTTATTGCAGCATAAATACTAAGATTCTTTGATTATATCTTTCTATCTAATTCCCAGAGGAAAAAAAAAACAACAACCAAAACAGTAGAGCCTTTTCTAGAAAGACCCTACAATAATAAGGCAAAAACTGTACCAAAACAAACAGTGAAGGTCACTGTCACCTCAGTTGTCCTTCACCCACTCATTCTTCTCTTTCCCAATTCCTGCTCTGGGACTGTCATCCCTTATTTCTACTCAAGCTGCAGACCATTGGGGAAGAAGCTTGGCTTTTGTTCTGAAAAACCCCCACTTTATCAACAGCCCAGTTTACCCAAAGTGCATTGATTGATTCAAATCACTCTGAGTGAGTGGCCTTTTAATCAGGTTCTCTACAGAAAATAAAAATAACTGTCCCATTCCCTTCCATTCCAGTTTGCAAGAGAAACACTGATTTTAACCTGTTTTACAGCTAATGTGGCTAATATTTTACAATATATATTAAAAACAGGCACTTTGGTTTAGAACATTTTATTCTAAAACTGAAGAAAGGAAAAAAAAATAACTCCCAAAATAATCAAATGAGAAATCAGACTATAGTTAGGAAAAAAAAAAAGGGGGGAAAAAAAGCAAAATAAACTAGATTTACAGTAACCTTCAATAGTGGAAATGATAACTCTGTTCCCAGTGGACACTGAATAATCCAGTTCAATGCTGGAGCTCCCCTCACAGTGCTGTTAAAACCCAGAAATCTTTTCTTTCGGAAGAGTTCCTTGGCAGCAGAGCAGCAATGAAACACTTACGTAGAAAATACCTAATTTCTGAATATCCGAGGAAATTATTTTAGGTGAACATTAAATGACAACTGCCAGCAAATCTTTTCGTCGTTGAGTTTTCCACTTCTCGTTTAACCACACACGCAGCTCAGATCCCATGTAAGTGACTACACCTGTGTAGTTCTGCCCTCTCCTGGTGCGTCCAACACATGCAGGAGACGCTGCAAACACACAGGAAAAATCAATTATTGTGCAGCAACAACAAACCAGCCAGACCGAGCACAGACTCATTTGCAGGAGGTTACATGCACTGAACTGTCTTACAATCACTTCTCTGGGTTCTGATCTATGTTAGCTGTTTATGGATAGAAAAGGATCCTTTCAAACACAAGAGAAATGTAATCATATATTTACACAATAAAATGCAATTCTGGTTTTGCTATTGCTTTATTTCTAGAAAGATCTTAAATAATGCTTTATTTTATAATTGTTAAATATTTTTCTCTTACTCTGATCTAAGTTTCTCTGCGTAACTGCAATAAATACTTAGATAATGAGAGAGTTTTGAGAGAGAACTACATGCTCAGATAACTGAGTGGTAACTCCTGATTAGGTGATGAGTTAAAAATCTGAAGTTTAATTTAATTTGGTATTTTATTTTATCCCACCACTATGATACTACTTTCCCACGTCCTTTCCTTTAACATACTTCTTGTGCACATTTGACAAACTCCAGGCTTGATACCCAAAAGTGCAAACATATAAATACAAAAATGTTCCTCATGAGTCAAAAACCTTAACAAAATTTGATAAAACTTTCCCTCATGGCTTCTGTGATAGCCTTTCCACTTTCACCACCTGAACCAGAATGCATGGAAAAGGAAGAATTGCAGATTGTTTTGCACAATTGTGTCCTGGGAAGCTCAGAATCTGCTTTAGCAAGCAAGGTGAAACTCTTGGACAAGCACTGCTAAGACACAACCTGCTTAAAGTGGTTTTAGAACATTCATGCAAACTGAACAATGATAATGGAAACTTGTAAAAATATTGCAGAATAACAAGAAAGCTCTTACTTTTTAAATTTTTTTCTATAAGAAAAAAAATTCCTTATTTTCTGCTCCTGCTCCCCTGAAAGCAACACAATAAAGGGATCATCCTTGGGCCTCGGCCTCTCACAATGATCCGAGGGTTGCAGCCGAATTTAGAACCTTAACAAGATTTTACAGTAAAATAAACATCTGACCCCCCAAAAATTTTCTTTCCAAACAATAATAGCTGGACTAGTGAAGACAGATTAGAACAAACAAATGTTCTTGTGGGCACCAAAGAACAAATTTCTCCCGATTTGTAATGCAGGTACTTAAAAAAAAGGCTTATAAACAGCTAAACAGCTGTTCATAGAGGGACTTACCCCAAAGTGTTGGTTTAATTAGAAACTCCAGGACTGAAGAACCCAGGAAAGAATCAGCTCTAATCTCTCATCCCTAATAGGACTATCTTTGTTTTTCTATAAAATAGTTTTTGTCTTATCCTTGCCAGAACTATGCTAGCATAGTCTATGAAGGAAAATTTTTCTAGAAAATTATTTTTGTCATATAGAGACATCAAGGATCTTTTCCAGGCAAATGGCAAAACTACTGCTCTGAGAGGAAAATGTGTATTTATATACACAGATTCACAAGCCACTCACAAGTTCTACTGCAGTCAATAATAGTTTCAGAAGCACTGATGTAACAATATATTATGAAATACTAGAATATTTTATCCAAATATTAGGATATTCTAATTTCTTGATAGTAAGTTTATAATTAATTAATTTCCCATTGAAATTCAAAATGAGTGATTTTCTTACCCTGGAGACAGAAGAATTGGTTTGACATATAATTTGAATTTATCATGCCAATTTATAGGATTCCAGAATGATTCCACACTAATTATGCGTCTACCAAATATTTTCCTTTTCTAACTTTGTTACCTTGGCAGTTACTGCCTGGAACATTCTGAGTATCCTGCACTGCTGTTCTTACAGACACACTCACAAAGAGTTTGAACCAAACTGCTCTGTTCCAATAAAAATACAGTCACAGAAAAAGTGAGAGAACATTCTCACCTCTTTGTAACTCCACTGCTAAGAGAAAACTTAGTGATGAAGGGAGGTTAAAATATGTAACCCTTACTTGAAAAAGGCCCAAACATTCCTTGGGAGCAAGAAAGCTCCTACATTCACAGTTCTAAGAACTTTAAACCTGGCAGAGAGAAAATCCTGAGATCCAAAAGAGGCCTTTTCTCGTCACCTGATTCACCTGGTAAAGACACAGGTGGATCTGAAATGGGCTGTCAAAATTCTCACCAGCAAACCCCATTCTTTGTGCTGTTATGCTCCTTTCTAGATGCTTGGTGGCACTCATGGCATCGTGCCACAACCTCATCAGGTGGGTTCAGATCCACAAACCCTGCTCCCTGGGCTCACAGCTGGCCTGACTGTCCGATTGGAAGCATGATCTTGGCGTTTGCTCTGTGTAATTATTGTTTCACACGTGTATGAAATGGCCATTGGTACCCAAAACATCCCAGACATGCACACATCACCTCACAATCTGGCACCTGAAGGCTACAACAGTTTGGTACCAATGGGGAGTAGCCAGCTCCATCACCACTCCAGAGGGTTTTTTATTCCATTTCTCAGTAATTGTTCATACACGAACTGGGACAATGTTTCTGCTTGGAAGTGTTTAGACACATTGTATAATAAAACATTCAGCATCTCTCACACATTATGTCTGAATATAACCAGTGTGCCCATGCACTCCACTGGGATCCTAAACAGTCATTAACATTCATAATTCACTTTGACCATAAAGACTGTTGTGTTTTACTACTGTCTATCTTTCAGGTGAATATATAGAATATGGCAGGCGCTTTTTGGTCCATTTCCTACACGAATATGCTTTTCCCTATGGCTGTACTATTTAAACAACTTGCTGTTTTACAGTATTACCTGCCACTTTACCATAAAATCAGCTTATGCCTCTACTGGCTTGGAGACTCAGCAAATGCAGTACCTCCAGCTAAAAAGAAAACTGCTAGAAAGAAAGGAAAAGGAGGCATTTTCTCCTCTTCAATTAGGGAGATTCTGGTGCTTTTACTGTATGCACTGAAGCAATAACACTGTACAGGTAGTAAAAGAGTCTCAGTCTCTTTCCCTGCCAGAGCTTTGTTTCACCCTCTCTGCAGTTCCAGCCAATGCTTCTATCACTGTACAAAACCTTTTCAGTAGACAAGATATTCTCTTCCTATTAGAGACTTTTCTCCAGCTTTCTTTTATCACTCCGTCTCACTTCTCTGCCCTCAGCAACTCACCACCTGTTCTGTCCAGGGAAGATCCAGAAACCTCTCTTTGATTCAGAGCTCCTCATCACAGGATACTGTAACAAATCACAGCTACCTGAGTCTATTCTACAGAAAAAAACCTGCTACTGCTTCAGTCTGAGAGAGCCTCTCAGAAAAAACACTGTTCCTTCCAGCAGCCTTCTCCTATGAAGGATCTCTAACATCTCTTATCCACTCACAGAAGGTGCAGCTCTCTGCACTTAATTTATGGGGAAGAATCTAGGCTTTGACAAGAGGTGAGATCTGAAAGCCAGGAGAGACCTTCTGTCAGTCTTTTTTGAGAAAGAAATACAGCACTTTGAGATCTGAAATCCTGATGTGGATGTGTCTACACCTGCGCTCTCCAGCAAGTTAATGTTCTTTTCACCTCCGTTTGTTCTACCTTTGACAATAAGCAATAGTACACATAGTAATGGTTACGGTCACTGCTGATTGTTTAATCACAGGATAGCTCTGAACCTGCATTATTTGCTCTAAATTGACTGCCTTCAAAACTGATTATAAATCTCAATCAAAATTAAAAGGGAAAGATAAAAGATCATTCAGGTTTTGGGTTAAAAACTCATCGTTACAAAAAGTGTGGCATAGCCATAATTGTGGCAAAGACTCCAACGCTTCTTGAGTGAGTGAGAATTAAAAGTTTGTGTTGAAATGTTTAAAACAATCTTTTCATATCTATAGTCTAATTTGTTCATTTTATGCTCCTTATAAACAAAAAAAAAAAAATCACTTTGCCTTTGGGGGTTAACAGAACCCTTGTGACTACTTGTAACCATGGAAATATGAAGAGCTACTCAGAGCCCAACATCAAACTAACAGAGGTGCCGGGAGACAGAAAATAGATATATGATGAATTTGCTTCATATGAAAGCCCATTGAATCTGTACCAACTGCATTAACAACATAAAAAAACAAAGTCACAAAGCCTTTTAATTGCTTAAAAGCGTATGGTATTTACCATGGCTTCTCACAGAAAATAAAGGGAAATGCCTTTAAAGGTTTGTTTTTAAAGCACTGAGTGCATCAGAACTAGTTTAAAAGCAGAGACAAACAGGAGGTAAAAATGGTTACTATGTGAATAGGAAGAGTAACAATATGCATGAAAAGACTAAAAAAGGCCCCTTTGAAGAAGGGTTTTCATGGACTAGAATTGTAGTTATGGAGTTTATGCAACCAGTGGCCAGTGACATCGGGGTTAGTCTGCACCAAGCACCATTAGGAATGTTTTCTCATTCTCTGCTGGCAGCCCCGAGTTTAACACACACAGAAATACCTAAGACAAGCAAACACTCATCTGATGATTTATTGACCTATCTGCCTTGTAATAATAAGGCATGTGCATATTTAACTGCCTTCCCTGTGACAGCCCAAGCCACAAAACACTGTTTAATCAACCACAACTTCAATCCTCAAACACTGTAATCCTCAAAAAGAGACGCCTTTGGAAAAAAAAGGAAAACACATGCATTCCTTGCTGCAATAAGAAAGAAATGACCAACAGCAGAAGAAAAATATTTTAAATAATACATCTCAGCAAATTACATCTACTTGGAAGATAAAATAATGAATATAATAGAAAAAACCCTGCAATGTATGTGCACACTTCATGCATTACACAGGTGATGCAGGACAACTCAAAGAGATAAAATGTGCCAGCGCAATTAAACAGATACTGTCTCACTCTTGTAGCTTTGGTACCATCAAACAAACTGCGTGACCACCTTCTTTTCTTTGGCCTGCTGATAACTACAGAATCAGAACTGTCTTCCAGGACTAATTGTAGGTCAAGAGTGAGACCTTCTGGGCCCACGTTAGCTGAAGGAAATACACATTTACTGCCTCTCACAGGTATGCTTTGCTGGTTCATCATACCACCATCTATTTTCCCCATTTGCCAGAATTGTTTTTCAGGTCTTCATTAAATTTTTAACTCAGGATCAGGTTAATGCCATGAAAGACGAAGATACCATCTGGACAACATTTTCTTGCAATTTCTTTGCCATCTTATTTGTACTTCCAGTTTCAGAGCTACCTTGCATACCTTTGCAGATATGCTGAGTTAGGGTACATTCATTACACAAACCCACAAATTATTACAAAATCCAAATGGATTCCACAGAGTTATATGAGGTATACAAAATGCATTTCTAGTGTGCCAAGAGAATCTTGGCTACCCTTCTTATTTCCAATAAGTGTATGATTTCTCTTTTTAGTCATATTTGGGAATTCAATACTCATGAGAAATACCAAATGCAATGGGTAGAAATGTCTGAATATAGGCCAAGTAATAGAAGCCTGAGGTTTTTATTAGTGGCAAAATCTTCATATTGGCCAATTAACATAATTATTGATTAACTGACATTATTATTTGTGGCATTTGAGCCTTTTATCCTCTGAACCTCAAGCTAGTACGTAAAATCACAAACAAAAAGATAATGTGAAAAAAGAATTAGGTGTACCACACCAGAACAACAGCAAAAAGAGCAATGATTTTCATTTTTTATCTTGTATTTCAGTGGAGAATCTTGAGAGACTTTAAAAATATTAAAAAGAATGCTTTGAAACTTCATGCTGTTTTATGCCATCAACATAACTAAGTATGACAAAGCATAAGGATTATGGAAGCAAACCTAAGAAAATTCAAAATAATTGGCTACCCCAAGCTGATACTTCCACCTTGGAGTTTGAATTAATTAAAAGATTGAGTGTAAAACAACAGTAGAAAACCACATACCTAAAAGGATTACCCTCCTTAGAAGGCAGGAAAGACTTTTAGCATAGATTTTCTTTCCATAGAAGGAAGGGAGTTGTAGGTATCACACCAAGGTTGGGCTCTCCGGCCGAGGAGCCTGCAGGAGGAGCATGTGAGGAAGCACTGACCAGGATTTTATTTTGTTGGGTGTTGCAAGTTTGTCTGTCATTAAGTTGTTAAGACTCCCCTGTAATCTCATGCATCGCTTCTTGATCTCTGGTTCGTAGGACATCTGGAGATGACACAAAGCTCATAAATAGGCAACTTCCTGGAAGCACATCCAAGGAAGCAAAGAAATGGATAGGGAAATAAACACGGTAAGTGCATACAGAGTATATTCCGTTTCATTAGCATTATATGAAAATGATTGAAGTGATACTGGACAAGAAATGCAACTGCCCACTGACATTTTTAATTAAAAAATTGCATTGTTTTGGTGGTTAAAATCTGTTGATTAACATATCCTGGAGAAATCTGTAGCACTCAGAGCAAGCCATAACCATCTGCTCAGACTGTCCCACCGGCCCTGCCCTGGGCTCCTGGGGCATCCTCATGGCCCCTCATTTATCTGGCAACAATGAATGTTTTAGTCATGCTCCCTCCACTCCCTCTGACTCCATGGTCAAGCTGCTGTATCACACTTGGAAGAAACATCAGCAGGACTGACTCAAGAACAGTATAACTTTTATCCAGACTAGTTCTTCTATGCCCTTCTTGTCTCCAAACACATGTTCATACTGAGTGGATAGGTCTGTGTTATGTTTAAGATAAACAGTGCAACAGGTCACTTTGATGATCATCTTTTTGCTCATCACACTGAGAATGACTGGGGTTTGTTTTCAGAAGTAAAAAGCAAAACTAATTGCTCACAAAGCACAGAATAATAATTTATATGAGTAGAAATCATTCCATAAAGGCCCTAATTTTCATGTTTGTGGTCACATATGGAAATAAAAACATCACACTGATATCAAAGAAGTGCAATATACAAGAATAGTTAAAATTTATGCCACTCCCAGTGACATGCCCATAATTGATAAGCAGATTCACGAAGTCATGGAGTGGGTGTGGAGAGGGTGGGGCCTGTATCAGATGTGGGAGGGAACTTTGTAGCTTTGCTTTAAGTTCAAACTGTTTGGGCAACTGCAGGAGAAAGGAGTGGTGGATACAAGTACAGCATGAAAATGGAGCTGAAGGACTGACTGTGAGTCACATGGTGCAGAACCTCCTGGCCACCAGTCATGGGGAACAACTGGAGGGAGAGTAAAGTCTCCATGTTTTTCTTTGTTAAATCCCTCCCTTCAAACCCAAGAGATTGTAGCAGCAGTCTGGGTGAGAATATATTTAGTATGACATTGGTGCTTAAGATTTCAACAAGCCAGGCCAGCTAAACATACAAAACACAGTGGATGCCAAGTCACTCATGTGGGAAACAAAATGTGCAAAGAAAAGTAGCTTTCCACCTTTCCTAGGCAAGTTTTGCTGCTGAGAAAAGAGTCAAATCACCCTTACAGCACCTGAACTCATCAGTGGGACATCCTGACACCTCCCAGCTTCAGTTTCCAGTTCATATTCCCCAGAGCACAGCTCCTGAGCATGCAGGTCAGGCAACTACATCAGGGCCCAAGGGTTGGTGGGGCCAAGGGAGGGTCTAAAAGGTGTGGGATTCAGGGAAAAACATTGCAAGGGAGCTCCACTGCATACTGTGTTCGAGGGTCCAATGCCTGCCATCCCTCAACAGTGCCTTATTTTGTCCTTTCTCCTCATCAGCCTTTTTCCCAAGCATCTCTGGGAACAGGTAACTTTAGCTTCTCTCAGGACTATTTTGGCATTTGTTTAGAGCTGAGTGGGATTTAAAATCCACAAAGATAGAAAAGACTTTTCTTTTTGCATGAACAGATAGATGAAGTCTAGGACTTTATGGCAAGAGGCAAACTACTTGATAATTGCTGGATTTTGGAATTAGGTTGCAACTTGGCATCCATTTCATGCTTCCATGATGTAAATATTTCCAAGTGAACCTAAATCACGCATGTAGCTCATCTTTGTATAAAATTATTAATACATACCATCTTTTCTGTTATTTGTGCTAGTTGCTGGAATTTATCCCCAACATATGTTACTATGGATTCCTTTTCATTGCCTTTTGCAGTCACGGAAATGGCACATCCATTTTATGACAAATGCTGTATACACATTTTTTTGATCACATCACCAAAAATCATCACTTTAAAGCTGTTGATACATTGACCATTTTTTAACATGAAATAGACAGAAAATATACATGGGGAAAGACAAGACAATGAGATGGCATATGAGTGACTGAGCACAAACATGAGAATAGGTTTTACAGGAGTATGTTAAGTATCCTTAGATTGTAAAGATGTCAGCTAATGTAAAACTCCAATGTACCAGCTGCTGTCCAAATAGATCACAAAATGAAAGTCCTCATGTTGAGCAGGGCTTAAAATAGAGCAGCTGATGAGTAAGACACTCTCTCTTATATAAACTTCACATTTCATGCACTAAGACATTTCATTGTCAGATATTCGTGGGGTTGCTATTTTCCATGAAAATCTGCAGCAGAACAAAAGCATCGAATTGTTTCACTTCTCAGGCTCTAAGATTGTTATTTTCATGCCACACAGAAACTCCTTTCTAGTCTGCTTTGTGATTCATGTGTTTGGCTGAATAACTTTCCTGGAACTCAGAACAAGAGGGAAACCTTCCCTAAGTACTTCCTGTCTTTCTACATGTACTAATAACACGACGGAGTCCTCCCACCTTTCCCATTTACAACACTTCAGGCACACCTACTGGCTGATATACTCATAAGCCTCAGAATTAGTCTGCTTTTGCTCTGGTTTTTAAATAGCAGCTTTTTATCTAGCAACAAAACTGGTTTTTGTCTAACATTAGTATGTACCAAAGCAGTATTAATAGACTGCTTAATTAATAGACAACGGAGAAATCGTAGCTTAGCATAAAACATGAAGGATGCATTACTCTTTCCCTTTTTCCTGTCTGCAGCCACTCACGGCTTTGAAAGCATCCTAATCTTAAAACCCTGGACAGAAAGATGCAATGCTGAGGGGAAGAACAACCTACGTCATGTGTTTAACCCTGAGAGCTTGCAGGCCTCACTCCAGAGGCCTAATGGAACAAGTATGAAACCAATGCTGAATTTTGCCTGTGTAAGAATTAACTAAAAACTCCAGAATAAGGTCTAGTATATTTACAAGATGAAACACCAAAAAGATAGAGTCACTGTCCCACTGTCCTGTTACAGCCTGTCAATCTGGAAATCCATCCTCCCACCATGGATTATTAAACTCCTATTGGAGTTATCAGCATTAACTAAAAAGATAATCAAGCCCCTACCTTCTATAGATTGCAAAGCTTCTTTTCAAATTATGTGTCCTAAGCATCATGATTTCCTTGTATTTGGAAAACAAGTAAAATGTTTTGTGTAACTGATACAAAAACCCAACTGGAGGCGCTGAGTGACTCCCCAGACTCTTTAGAGGGCTGCCATGAGTTGCTCCAGTTCTAATTGTGGCTTTGCATCTGACTTAATATGTGGGTGTAATCCTGACCAACTCATTAATCTCCAGGCCTGTTTTTCCAATCTGCAAAAGGGAGGATATTATACCTATTTAATTAATGCAGTCTGTGGCTGTTAATTAGTTAAAGAAAATACTATTTAAATGACATTTATAATTCCAGCTATACTTTTCCATTTCTTCTTCTTATTTATCCTTTCAAAGAAGCAAACTAAGTCTGGTTGAAATCCATTCATTGGTCATTTCAGTACCAAAAGGAAAAGTTTTGGTGTTTAATGGAAAATAGAAAATTGTAAGACCCCCTACGAAGAAAAGGCAGCAAAACTCTACCCCGAATCTTACTGTGCTCAGTAAATCTTGAAGAAACACTGTCAGCAATTTCAAGAGTGTCTTTGGCCCAATTCTCTTCTAACAAAATGGTTTCTAGAATTCTTTATTATTTTTTGTGAAGGGAGGCAAGAATCACACACCAGCTAACTCTAGGTTTATGTGTGATGAATTAAAAAAATGTAAGTAATAAATATGGTGTTGACTCAAAATTACTGCAAGAATGAATACTGATTTCTTATCAACAAAAATGATAAATAAAACTCTAGGAGACATTTTAATAAAATCCTAGGAAAAAAGACAAAAAGAAATGCTGCTATTTGAAAAGGCTGCAGCCTTTTAGAATTTTCAACTCAAAATATTTTACCCACTAAAATTTTCTTAACATATTTACAGTTTACCATGTCTCCTTCAAGTTCAGACTTCCAGTCTCTGAAATGCAAACTCAATTCCATACATTTTTAATGATGCAAAAACTCTGAAGTGCTTTAACCTTCATTAAGGTCGAATCCAGATAAAGACAGAAGTTCTTTGTCCTGAACCTTCTGTAAAGATTGAAAATACATTGCAAAGAAGTACTTAGAATTTCTTAATTCCCTGGCTTTAGTCTGATTTTTCTCCTCAGATTCTTCTTCCTGTTCCTGTTATGCTGCCAGACAGTGGATTGCCAGCTCTTGGGAGTTCCTATTGACTCTCTGAATATTAACTGGTGTTCTCAGAGACCATAGGGCTGAAATCAATGGATTGTATAAGAATCTTCTCTTTTTGCCTGAAACAAGCTTTTAGCCCTTGAAATTATGATAAAGGCTGGGAGGAAGAAGAATGGGTTTTAAAAAGCTCAGAAGGAAGCAGGCACATGACAAAGTCAACATTTCTTATTTTATATTTATGGGTTTTGATGCTTAAATTTAGAAAGATTGTGGTAGGAGGTGCAGCCTTTAAAGCAGTAAGTGTTTATACAAACAAAAGCAGAAAAACCTAATTATTCCCCTGGCTTAGGTGTTTTAATAACTCAAGAATTTGATGAACTGGGAAAAGAATGAGTCTGCAATAGCTTACTATGATAAAACCTTTATTTTGAAGAGGTCTGAGCCAGCCCCACATGAGCTGTGGCAGACTACAGTAAACAGGTCACCACTGCGAGATTTTTTGCATCAGTCTGCAAACAATCCAAGCCATAGTTTGCTGTTTCTTCCGCCCTCATAACCGGGTTGAAGCAAGGCACCAACTCTGTGTAACAGGGTCAGAAATATGGCTCAGTTGTGTCTGGGGTTTTTAGTGTATAGACAGAAAAAGAAATCCAGATATTCAAATTATTAAGTCTCGATAGTCTTCTGTGAGCTTTGACTTCTCCTGCTGTAGGTAAGATCATAGCCTGTATGTCTAGAGACAAATGGAGGAAGAGATTGGATAAAAGGGTAAGACAGGTTAATTAATATTGCATGGCTGAAAACCTATAAACAAACAGCAGCTGTTTAAAATGCTCTAAAGCAGTTGGATCCACAGCTAGGTGCTAAAACAGGTATCACATCTCAGGCATATTTTGGAAGACATTAAAAAATAAACATATAAAAATTCTATCTCCAAACTGTTGCACAAAAATTCACTCTCCAAAGACTCAGAGATTTGGGTCCTCTGTGTATCTAACAGGGGTCACGAATCATGTTTCAGAGAAAACACAACTAAAACATCAAAGGACTATTTTGGCTGGTTACTTCTGAACATCTGTACGTGTTCCAGAGACATAGCAAGACTGCTTGAAGGCAATCCCTGCCCAAAAACACCAAACAAAGCCACTATCAGTTTTTGGGTTACCAGCTGAGAAACTAGATTCTTTTTTGTGCATGGAAATAGTTGTCTAGATTTAAAAACTTGCAGATTCTGAAGTGAAACCACTGACATGGCCTTATCACACCTTAGGTAGGCTTTATTTAATGGAGATCATATCTGCCACACTTGTTGACACAAAGTCAAAACTCTATGATCAGAAAAGTGGTTACTGTAGCATTCAAATGTGAATACAGCAAAGAAAATCAGCTGGGACATGAGCTACTTGTTCCAACATTCTATTAATAAAACACCATTTTCAGTACAATTGCCACATAGCACACCCTCTTCCTGTTTTTAAATAGTAATTCTAAGCCAAAAATGAGTCTAAATTTTGGTGTTTAAACATGGTGTAACCATTAACATATTAACATAGCTAAGGAGGCAGTTAAAACTCTGCCTAAGATCTAGTTTGCTACATTCTTATAAAGAAAAGTTTAAAATCTGAAAATTATTCAGGTGAGAGTCGTCTGGATGAGGAAATGCTTTTGCTTTTGTATCAGACACACCAGTGCACAGTGCCCTGAGCCAAGCACACAGCTGAGCTGGTCTGCCTAGCAGCTCCCACGATTTGTGGGGTGCTTCAAGGGCTCCCTCAAGTACCCTGCAAGGAGAAAATGTTCTACCTTTGGTCAAGCCTCACCTCTCCTGTTTGCCTTTTGTCTATAGAAATATGTGGTAGAAAGGTGGTGCAAACTTTTTTGGCGTCAGGAGCTGAACTAAAGTCTTGTCAAACTTCAAACCGTCATTTCTTAGCTCTTCGTCCTCAAAATTTTAAGGTGTAAGATGCATGACTCACCTACAGATAGAAATTCCCTGCACTGACCTGACAATCTATTTCAAGGCAAGTCACAGAATAGGACTAATATATATCATCATATGGTGAAATTCGGAATGTGATTAACCAGATGCTGTTATTTTTTTTAATATCTCATGAATAGAAACTATGGTATAAAAACAATTCAAAACAATCGTTCACTGGGAAATCTGACATATGGCCTGCTAAGCTGCTCTCCTACAGAAATAGCTAAAGATCATTACTCTTGGCTTCATTCCCTACAACAGGCACTGGGCTCATTAAAACAGACAGTATGTGATTGAGTCCATAAGGAAGATTATTTCTACAGATGGGTAGAAACAATGAGCAAAACTACAAAGACTTAGTTGAAAGAAGTAGTCAAGGAGACTTCTCCACCTCCAGAACTTCTGTGCACTAAAACAAATCAAAGCAGCACCATTTTGCTGGAAATTAAAGGATGCATTTTCTCCTCTTTCTTAATGGCATACATTTCCATTCTGCTAATGTAGGGTACTTCATTTAACTTGTTCTGCTGGAGGGTTTCTCCTGAATAGGAATATCCTGATGTGAACAGAGAGTTCGTATCCAGCAGGGGCCACTTGTTGCCTGTGTTTAGGCCCCATTCAATTAGGTGGAAACGAGCTGTTAATGCTGTCCCGGGCTGAGCCCACGTCCCGCGACAGTGGATTGGGACAACCACAACCACGCCGTGACGCAATCCTTCTGCAATCCACACTTCCCTGGTGATGTCACACTAGGAAACCAAACCAAACGTCTGGGATGTGGCATCACAGGACAGGAAATGTTAAGACAATTAGGATGTGGCAATGATAATCTGATGCAGCAATCATGCAATCACGTTTAGCAAATGTTTGCATTTGAAAGCAGCTACGCTGTGATTATGTTCTTGCAACACATCCCCTTTACACTGCTGTGTGGATTGTCCAAATTTAGACTAGAACACGGTGCAGTAGATGGCTTTACCACATTCCATCGCTGGCCTTTAGCACATGCTGAACAGAGCTGATGCTGTGAGCAGCTCCGGCATTGCGTGACCGCGCTCGGAGGCGATGGAGCATCAGTGACAGAGGCACCACGTCAGCATCATACACGTCCCTCCAAGACAAGCTGGAGGCTGAGGGCTCATCAGACATACGGGGTGTGACACAACACAGACTCCGGGACAGGGTACTGTGACCCACGCACACATCCGGCGGGGTGAGGTGGGGCTGCCACGGGGCTCCGCAGCACCGGGAACCTGCGGATGGATGCAGCCGAAGGACGCGATGGTGACCCTCGGGCAGGGCGGGCCGAGGGCAAAGCGCCCGTGTGCTGAGGCCCAGAGAAGCTGACCCGAAAGGTGGACGGGCCGTCACACCATGGCACAAGTTCCCTGAGGCACAAGGGCGGTCTCCAGGGCCAGGCCGGGGCCTCGCCGCGGAGGGAAGGAAGGAGACGAGGCCCGGGCACAGCGGCCACGCTGGGGCAGCGCCGCCATGACGTTCACACCTCGGCGCGCGACGTCACGGCCGTGGCTGACGTCACACGGCAGTGACGCAGCGGCACGGGCGAGCCCCAGCGGCGGGGCGGGGAGCGGGCGGCAGCCGCGGGCGGCACTGCTGGGGAAGAAGCGCGGGCGAGGCAAAGCCCTCCCCGCCGCCCCGGGCACACCGGCCCCCAACCCTCGCCAACGCCGCCGCCATCGCCACATCCGGGTCTCGGCGGCGGCCCCCC
>VZTH01007424.1:0-76940 GCA_013397815.1 Aleadryas rufinucha | reverse complement strand
CGGGCCCGGGGCCGGACCCCGCGGGCAGAGCCGGGCCGGGGTCCCGCGGAGGGCAGGGGCGGTCCCGGGGCTCCAGGGGGGCGTGCCGGGCTGTGCCCCCTCCCCGGTGCGCGTCGCCCCCAGGGACGGGGAGGCTCGGGGGGGTCTCACAGAGGAGTCGGTGCCCCTTCCCTCGCCACGGGAGCGGCCCTGTCCGAGCGGGTCCCCGGGGTCTCCGCCGGTCACTGCAGGAGAGGGGAGGCCCCGTGTGAAAGCCCAGAACGATGGCGGTACTTGGGAATTCCCTGTTTGTGTCGCACGGCGGCCGGTCCCACCTGCGGGCAGGCGCCAGCCCCACGGCCGGGGGCTCCTCGCGTCCGCCCGGAGCATCCCGGGCACCCGCCGGGGCTTTTCCGTGGGGATCCCCCTAGTCCCGAGCAGCTTTCCCGGTGCCCTGTCGGACACCTGTGTGCGCCTTTCCTGTCGCAAGGAGAGGAAGGTTTTCCTTCAAGCCGTGAACGTAACACACCAGGAGCACGAAGGTGGCTTCCCGAGATCAGGATTTTGCGCTTGGGGAGGCAAGGGAATCACTTTGCATTTTTAATTGCTGAGGTTTCTGTTACTCCAGTGCCTCGATTATAACAGTTTTGGGAAGATTTTCGTACTTGAAAAATAACGGTGAAGGAACAAGTGGGTGTGTTTTCTTGCCTTGGAAGCAAATATGCCTACTGGAATTTTAAAGTATTTCCTTAGTATGTGAGGTAGAAAGGGTCAGCTGCAGAGCGTGATTGTCTGCTTGAATAATTTTGAATCTAATCTCTCTTCAAAATTCAATCTCTAAGTAGATTTTTTTTTTTTTAATTCTGGAACTTCAACATTCAAAATACTACGTTTCTTTTTTTAACATGCTTGTAATAAAAGTACCTGTCCTGCCTGTTTACCTTTTCTTTTATCAAAAGGACTTTTTAAACGTGAGTGACTGATAATACATAGGCTGCAGCTAAGTCTGTAAGGGAGAAAGGAAAGGATGTTTGTTCCAATTAAGTATTAATTCTAGCTAACTGTCTCTGTAAATGGTCTTGCAGAAGGCTGAGGTTAAACTCTGCCCTCTTCAGAAGGTATGTTTTGTATCCTCCAGGAATATGCAAATGTTTGTAGCTCTTTGAAGCATCAGGAACTACCGACCTCACTCTGGTTACTCTAAACCACATTAGGCTTATTAAGGGGAAAGGCTTTACTCCTCCTGACTTCTGTGGGTTTGTGCTTCTCGTGACCCATTCTTGGGTTTTTATGCCTGCTTGTAGAAATTGAGTGTGTAAAATAATCTACAGCCACAGCATTTCATTGGGGTTTTGTGCTGTTTTATCCTATATTCTCTTCCGTGCTGTGCATTTGCATTGTCTGTTTGGATGCCAGCTGTGGTGTGTGGGGTTGTGTAGGCTCAAACTCTGTAAAAGAAGCTCCTTGGGAGAGTAGACAAGAGAGAAGCACCACAGAGAATGTGAGGAAAGCTGTTTGGTTTGGGTGTCAGGAAGCTCGGGTGGCTGGAGCTGGGATTCCACAAAGCCAGAGCTGGAATTAGGGCCTGCTGCCATGTCACTGTCACCCCCTGCTCCCAAGAGACCTGCTGTGTTTGGGGACCCTTGCAAGGGATGTATTAGGAAGGTGATGTTTGTAGGGGGACTTTATAGGAGATTTGGTTTTTTCCTTTAAATACCTGCTCTCAAGGATTCTTTTGGACAAACCAGAAATAAGAACAGAGAGCATTCATTGGATTTATTTGGTGGAGCTTAAAGTAGCACACAGTTCTTTGATGCTGTGCAAGACTGATAACAAAACTGAGACCTGTAAGAGCTGCAGCCCGTGAGCTGCAGGTGAGGAAGGCAGGTTTTTCCAAGGGAATTGATTTCAAGCATGCTGGAAATACCAGGAGACGTGCAGGTTAATTCGTTTGCAGGAGTACAGAAGTGCTGTTTTCATGCTAAAGTTCAATAGTTTAAGCTGCTTTCAGCATGGGGCCCATTGCCTATGTTGTTACACTTTGACAGGAGCTACAGGAAAACCTGAAGGAATCCATTATTGTTAAGTAAAACAAAGTCAATTTGGTGCATCCTGTAGCGACTTTGTTTCACTTCTGTAACCTGCATGCTTTTCATTTTTAACGTTTATCATCAGTTTTGTCCATAGTTCTGTTTCTAAGAAAGGGCAGAAAAGTGGTAAAAAGCAGCTGCCTCTATTCCCAAGTGTTAGGAAGTTCTCTGAATTTAGTTGTCTTTAACAAAAGCTGTATAAAGGCATATCATATGCAAATGACTGCAAAGAGAAGCCCAAAATAAATACATGTTTTTAATCTTGTGTAGCTTTTTGGTTCTCCGCAAGTTTACAGAATGCAATATTTAAGCTTTCTCTGTTTACTTTGATACATTAAACATGTTTTGAAACTTTAATTTTGGGCTGTCATCATATTTTGAGAGCTTTAGCCTGAAATAATTGATTTTGATAAATGCTGTAGCTGACTGGATGATGTTGACTGGAACTCAGTTACCAACTTTTGAAATTTGGTTATTAAAAGTTCTGCTTGATCAACCCACGGAGATTACGGTCTATGTTTTGGATGTGCTTGAAGATGCAAATAGGGTGGTTTATGGCATTTTCAAACCTGGTGAAAGAGCTTTCAGTCTCTCTAAGAGTTGCTGTAGATGTGTTTTAGGTAATAAATTGATAATGGATGAAGCGAAGCAAAGCATAGGTGTGCTCTGCCTGGGGGGTGTGTGTATATATTTGTATGTATGTGGGGGTCTTGCACTGCAGTAGGAAATATGTTCCAGGTTTAGTCAGATCAAATCCCAGCTGATGCTCAGGTATTACATTGTTGAAACTCAAGACACTGAAGCAGAAAAATTTTGCACTTAAAAAATCGGAAGGCTTTTCTTTCTAAGAGCTGGTGTATCGTGTTATTCAGAAAGACTGTTTAAGTTTTGAGGATTTTTTTGTGTGAGGAAGAAATCTCAGTTGTGATTATCCAGTTGGTTCTATCTGTATTTAATGACTTTGAACATCGTCAGATAACCTGTGATGTCTATTTAATTGGGCTGCACATTGAATGGGGTGGATATCGAGGTAACTCACTGCCATTAACTGCACATTGCACCTGCCTTTTTTACCTCAATTTATTAGAAAAATGCAGTAAGGCTACTTATCCAAGGCCCAGACTTCATCTCCTTGGAAACCTGATCTTTCACCAGATGTTGAGAAATGTAATTTCTTTTTTAATCCATTCTGCAGAAGAACACAGATCAAAACAACATCTTCAGGCTTTGTTAGTCTGGAATATTCATTAACTAAAAAATAGTCTGACATTTCAGTCTTTGCCCCAAAGAAGATTGATAGTTTCTGCTGTGTTTGGTATTATTTCAAATTTATTTTAGCTGATGCTCAAGTTCCTGGTTTATAGTTTAATTCAGTTCAAGAACTGGCTGATAATAGGTTCTTTGTGTGTAAAGTACAGGATTGTTTGAGAACCCAGTTCCTTCCATGCCTGCAAGGATTCATTCCTCTCTGTTCAGGTCACGTTTTCTCCTTTGCAGCTGCAAAAAGATATTTCTTAGGCAGCACATTGAGAATCTGTAACCTTTTCAGTCTGCTGCCATTTGAGAAGCTGTTATTCAATGTCTGCTATGTCAGATACACTTCTGGGTCAGCTGCTGATGTCAGAACAGCTTGTGACCCTGTGCTGAAGCCGTGCTGGAGTGTAGTAGGTTGGCCTTGAGTAGGAACGGTGCCAGTAGGCTACTTGGAGAGCAGGAGATCTCCTTGGCAGGAGTTTAGAGGGGAGAACTAACAGCCCACGTTTCTTGGGGCCCAAGGTGTTGATGTTCTCTGCTGACTTTCTAGAGGCCCATTCATGAGTCCAAGCAGCTGAGGCAGCTGGTTGTAGTTTTCGGGGTTGTTTTGGCAGGGTTTTCCTTGCAGATGTTGGTGGGCTCTGTTTTCCAGAGGTACAAGGCAGTTTAGGGGCACCTGGGAAGTGCAGGAAACGCATTGCTAAATCCTTTACAGTTCTTCCCTGTGTGGCTGGGATGGAAATCCATCTTCCCTTGGGCAGTTGCCGTAGCACCGGGAAGGATGTTTGGTGATTCCTAGGCAGCATCTTTTGGCACCATGTCTCTGAAATCACTTTCCTAGGAAGACACGTTAAAGTAATTCTTAGGTGCTCATTCAATTGCAGCCTTTTGCCTTAATTCCTTTGTGTGTCAGCTAAAAATAAGTGAATTGGATCCATGTCTTTTAAAGATTGGATGTATTCTTGATACAGGACTACTCAGGAAACTCTGAAGTTTTTATAATCCATTTGGGATTGATGTAGGTTTTGAAGGGTGAATGAAATAAGACTACCAGAGGCCTCAGAAATTACTATTATTCTTGATCTCAAGTTCTTTTTATCATGGAAACTTCCTTAAAGTGCCTTTGCCTTTTATAATTTGCCTAACCAAAAAGGATAAAATCAGAGAGACTGGTAGATATTGGTAAATAATGCTGTATTGCAGAATATTTATCAGGTCAAGTGGGAAGGAAAAGTTACTTCCTAGAAAAAAACAGAGAAAATAAAGCTAATAAACTTTTAACTTTTCTCCTTTTTTTTTTTTTTTTCTTGTAAGAATGTTTTTTCTGTCTTTAAAGCAGTTAGTTTTATAGTTTGCTTGAACTGGTTTGGTTGGGTTTTCTTTTCCTTAACTTGTTATGAATGGATTTCTTTGTTGTCTGTGGATTTTTCTTGGAGCGTTACGAAATTCAGGACTTCTGTTCCAATTTGAAGCAAAATGATCTATTAAAATATCAAGAACTTTTATCCTTTATGTTGTGTGTATGCATTGTAGTCGTTGAGAGTGGCAGCAAGTTGGCTTTGGTTTGAGTTCTACTGTTATTTTTGCCTTTCACTCAAGGACCTCTGATAATTGTATTTTAAATCTCCTTGAGTTTTGGGCCTTCTGCTGCACTTTGGCTACTGGCTTATTAGTTTTCATATAACCTTATGAAATAATATTTATTTTGCCCATAGATTTGAATGGTCATTTTTCAGGGATACAATCTGTGGTCCAGAATAGATTGCAAACAATCAGATGTTTGTTTTGGAGGTTTATGGTTTTTTTTAACCTTGTCTTGACCATATTGGGGTTTCCAGTTTGATGTTCTAGAATTGTTGACTAAGAAAGAGGATGCCTTTTTATTCCTCTGTTGCCTTTCCCAATGTGCTTTGTTGCCAAGGCATTTTGTGTAATCTTGGCATTTGCATTTGCAAACTGGTTTGTTATTGATGAAATTAATTCCATGGGTTAATGGAAAAAAATTGGTATCAATACTGTGCCCTCAACGTAGTTAAGAATATTTTTGTGTTATACTCAGTATATGTCCCGAATTCATAAATCCAGGAATTTACTTACGTGATCTTAGAAGGCTCTGATACCTGGAATTGCTTTTTTTCCTTATCAAGCTGATAAAGCCCCAGAATATTAGGCAATTTTGCTGTCCTAGAATAACATTTTACTATGGTTTTAATTTATACCCAATTTACTATGGCTTGGAAGTTTCTATTACAAATACTGTTGTTTTCTTCCTATTTGTACAGAGTTTTTTCTTTTTTTTCTTGTTTTAAAATATATTTTCACTTCAATGACCAAACCAGCCTCTGAATATTGTAGTTTATTTTAGAAACCTGTCAAGTCAGGTTCAGTAACTTCTTAGAGGGACTTGTCGTTTAAAAACATTAGAATTGCTGTAAGTGTGCTGTAATTAAAGAACAATCTGTTCAAGATGTTGTCAAATGCTTGCTATGCAGTTTGGGTCCAAATTCTGGAACTACTAGAAGTAATTAGTAGTACAAGGCCAGCAATTGGATATTCCTATTTTAAATAGAAAGACTGATATAAGAATTTATGCTAGTTTGGATTTGTGTTGGGATTTTCTGTTTCACTTCTGTTAGAAATTTTAGGACTTTTTATATAAATACATTTTTCTCTATCTGAGACATGTGCAATTTGGTCAGCTTGTCTGGCCAGGAAATAGTCTGAAGAAAGATGGGTATTTCCCTATTACAGCATTTTAAAATCTAGTTCAGTCTGTTTAAGATATCCCAGCTGGCAGTAACAAGATCTCAATTACTGTACTTGGCATTATTTGTTGAATGAGGTAATTCCTGTCCTAATTCATTTGACTTGACCATGAGACTTCCATAGCAAATGCCTGCTTTATTTTCTTAGCTGGAGTGGCTCTTATTTGTCTTACTCTAATGCTTTTGTCATTACCAAGAATAAGATGATGAGGGGAAAAAAATCCAGCAGAGGAGAAGGTGACTGCAGTCAGCTGTTGGAGAAACTGTTTGTACATTCCCATTCCTGGTGGAGATTATCAACTCACCATCTTAGAGCAAATTTTAACAATCGGTTACAGCTGATGCCATTGTGCAGGTCTTCTGACTGTGTCCTTTCTGTGTGTGTCCCTTCTGAGAATTCTGCTCTGACTGATGGATTTTTGCAGATTTTCAAGGAACATGTGGGAAATGCCACTGTTCAGGGCAGGATCATCAGGGCTCTGCTCGGGTAATTTGACAGGACAAAATCCTGTGGCCAGAAAGAATTACCTGCTTTCGGTGCCCAGCAGTTTGGTTTATAATGGCACATGAATCCTTTGCATCATCCATGGGCAGCTGGATGAGTTTGGACAGCAGTTTTGATGATCATTTGAACTGGGTTGCCATGGACAATGTAGCCTCCATCGATTCTCCGACTCCTTCCTGCCTAAGAATTTCCATCTATGTATCCTGTCCCTCTGCTCCATGGTGGCATTTGTGTTTGGGCAAAGATCCAGGCCTGGGGAATCTGCTGAGTCTCAAAGCTAAGTATTTGCTCCAGTAGAGTGATTTAAGATTACTGATCCCATACAACTTGTGGCTTCATAAACATTTCTGCTTTTGTAGGTTAGGAAACAGCAGAGCTCACGAACTGAGTAGCGCTGAAGGAGAGGTGGGAGAGGCAGGAAGTGTGAAGAGTGCTGTTTTAAATGTGTTACACTGCAACATTTGTGTGGAAGAAGAGGCTTTGTGACAGGATATTTTTGGATTAAGCTGTGTTGGGTCATTTCTTTCATAAATCTACATAAAAAATTTGATGAAAAAAATCTGGCTTTGACATTGAAACTCAGAAGCCAGAAAAATAAGCAACTTTTTACTTTCATCTCTGGAGCTATACACTGGAGCTTTTCAGTATTTATTGTGTCATTTTTAAAAACTTCTCTTTTATAACAAGGAAGAGTAACTCAGGCAGACCTCTGACTCTTTCCCTTTCCCCTCACTGGCCCATGTGCCTCTGGGTTTCCAGATGAACAAATATAGAAGTGTTTCAGATACGCAAATCTCTCAGGAGCTCATTCACCACCGTCACCTGACTTTGCCAGAGCTGAACACTTATGTGTCCAAGTTGTTGTCAAACTGATAATTTATGTAAAGTTGGCATAGACCCAGCAATGTCTCCAGTTAAACTTGCCAGGAAGTCTGGAGGAAATTGAATATAGGAAAGAGACTGAGTGGAAGAAGATTTTTCTTTTTCCAAGACAATAATACATGGTTTGAACGTCCCTAATTGTTCACACCTCTGCTGCCTTTGAGGAGGGGACCTGTCTGTTAAAAAAAAAAAAAAGTTATGAATTGCTGCTTAAGAATGATTCTCAAACTTGGCATAGATCTCATCTTGCTGCCAGTTCATTTAAATATTCTGTTTTCTAGAAGCAAAGCTCTCTAAAATCTATCCAGGCTTCCATTTAGAGAAATATTGGCACCATAGTTTGTTCTTGATGTTCTTATAAAATAGCTGTTCAGGAGAATTGTTCTTGTGTTTAGTGGCATGAAAAATGTTCTAAGACTGTAATGTACCCTTACTAAAAAGATTTACTAAAAATTTTGAACTTTATTTGGATTATAAATGGAACGTAAGACAAAGTTTAACTCAGCAGATAACAGGAGAATCCATGCCTTCTACTTAAAGTAAATTGGCCTTTTTTTTTTCCTGGAGCATATGAACACTAATAAGGACCAAATAGTTGGACATCTTGGGTAGAAGCAGAACCAAAAAAACCCCAAACTCTTCCATGTAACGAAACAGTGAGCAAAAAGCACCTATTGGTATCTCATTAGAGACTCAGGTAGTGTTGTAGCATATTGATGATCACTATTCAACAGTTTAAGATTTTTAAAGTTCCTTTAAGTGCTTAAATTAGTGTTGGAGGGTTCTGAGTGTTTTTTAGGCAAAATGAACATTCCTTTTAGAACAGGATTTGCTCAGGCAAGTGCCTAAGCCTCCATGGATTGATTCATGGTGTGCTATAACACTTGTGTAATCTAATTCCTTTGGCACACATTTCAGATGCATACTTCTTATTTTTTAAAACAAATATTTGGTCACTCGTCTGACTCGTCCTCTAGTTTTAGGATATTTCTGTGGTTTGCTAGTTTCCTGTAGCCCCAAACATACTGGAATGATGGTGTCCCTTGACAAACCTGGAAGAGTACTGGTTTCTGTTATTTGTCAATGAAACCTGGTTTTCCATTTTTCTGTTGGATTTTGTTTGGTGACTTTGGAAAGCCTGGTAACTGGTGTTTTAGCTGGCCTCTGACTTTATTTACAGACACACACACTCAAGAATTCACCCTTAGAATTGCCTGTGTGTGGCTTTCTGTCCTTTTGTCTCAGTTCTGTGAGCGCTTTGTTTGCTCTTTTGTGCATGTGTGTTGCGTGGTGGTGACAATGTTTTGGAGCGATGCTGTGTTGGCAACCAGATCACAGAGTAATATTGGTGCAAGTTCTCAGGTTTGCCTGGAGGAGTGGCTGGCAAGTGGATTTCAAAGGCTTTCAGGAAGCAGAAAAAGAAACTTCCCTGCCCTTCCAACACCTGGAAGAATCTTGATGCACTAGCTTAAAGGAGAATCGTTAGGGATAAGTACAGCTGACTTTGATTGCCCTTTCTAGCAAACCTCATTGCATGTTGTAGTAAAGGATTACAGTTTTTCACCTCCAAATACAACCCAGCACATCCCCTTTAACTCCTCCCTATGACAGAATTTGGCTGAATCTTTGTTTGGCAGCAGCGAGTGAGTTTCTCTTCACTCATATAGTTCTGTATTTTCCACACATCCTTCCAGAAGTGTACTCATCACAATCATTTCCACATGAGAGCTTTTCCTTGTTTTCCACCCTTCAAAGGGCTGGTCACTCAATTCATGGTGGCTCCTTGCGTTGTTGTGTTCTGCCTTTATCTTCACAGGTTTCACATTCCCACTGCTCAGCTGTAGGCATCAGTCATCTCAGTCAGTAAGATTTGATGGTTTCATGTGCCATCCCCACACAGAGCAATGTTTCTTAAACTTAACCCGAGTAATATTCTGCCAGGTTCTTTCTTGACTCCTATGGATTGGAGATGGATTTTATGTGGGTGTTGATAAAACAGCCTTCTAGGAAAAGGAGCAAATTTATCCAAAGCAGCAGCTCACAAAAAAAATAAATACATTTCAGTGTGTTTCTTGAATGCTTCTCTTACTCTGGTGGCTTTGTAGGGTTACTTTTGCTGTAATCTCCCTTTAGGAGTTTACCTGTGTGCTCCCACGCTCAGGTGTGTGTTTGCAAAGGAAGTTACATGGACACTCACTGGTGAGCTCATCATCTCTCCCCTCTGTTGTACAGTGGTGGTACCTGTTTGACTTCCTGAACCACCTTACCATTGTCTTCTCAGACTTGTAGCTTTTAAAAAAATTACTTCTCTACAGGATTAATTGTAATCTATTTTGGATCTCTGAACAGTTCACTATGGGGTTAGGTAAGCACCAGCACTGTATGGGAATACCCAGCTGAATGCTGAAGCCAGGAGGTTAAAAACTCTTGCAGTTACAAAGGGCTAAAAGGTTAGATTTTCAGCTTCTCAGCTAATGAAATAGTGTGAATTCTGTCACCTGAATCTCCCAAAGAGGAGTCTGTGCTGCACTGTAAAAATCCACCAAACCCCGTATTAAATAAACTATCGAACTGATTCATCGTTGCTGTGCGTGAGCTGAGCAAGGATTAGTCAGTAGCATTGGTTCTGGCAATTTCCAGTTGGCTTGCTTGAGAAATACATGTGCCCTTTCTAACTAGCAGCCAACACTCCTGTTTCTCTATGTCACACTTCCAAGAGGAAGTGACTGAGGGTGGAAGGACTTTATTGACTGGCAGTTCTCAGGGCAGCATTAGAGAGGTGCACAAAAGAATCTGTGCTTTGGTAAACAAGGATATCAAGCTGAACTCAAAGGTAGGTTGATCTATGTAGGATGTTAATTATGTCATAACTTTAATACTTTCCTGGACTTGATAAAGTGTGAATAGAAAACTGAAAAGAGTTCAAGGAATGAACTAGTTTGCAAACATAGATTTACGGTGTCAGATGAAAAGAACACAACTAAACTTAGTTAAAGGAGGAAAAAGCAATTCACTGGATTAATCCTTCAGTCAATGAGCTGATAATATTATCTGGCAGGAGAAAATGAGATGAGGTTTAATAGCAGATAGGTGACTTAGTGAAATTCAGGCTAGAAATGTTGGAAGTTAGGAACAAGAAGAACTAAGATTCAGAACAGAAAAGGTGGGAGGCGGGTAATGGATTCTTACAGCACATCGATTCTTGCAGGATATCTTTGTAAAGTAAACTTTGGCCTGAATTACGGCATATCAGTGTGACCTATAAAATAGTAGATGAGGTTGCCTCCTGTTGCAGCAGAGGAGAGCAGAACACATGATTGTACAAGGGAACAGATATGAATGAATCTGGTATCAGTGTTAAGATAAAACTTGCCTGCTTATCTATATGATACTCTGTGTTTGAGTAGAAGGAAGTGGAAGGACATACAGCTTTTACCAGGCTGAGAAGGAGAGGGAGGGCCAGAGAGACTTGGAGCAGAGAGGAGGGGACTACAGAGACTCTTGCAGCAAAACAAGTTAAAAGGTTAAAAATACTGCAGGGGGTTCTCAAGTTGTTTTTGTCTAAAGCATAGATAAAATGTAATACCCACGAGTTTTGTTCAGTAAAACTAAAAAGCAAAGCAAACCTCACTTTTGGTCTGTAATCTTAATAATTAAAGTCAGCAAAATATAACACTTCTTTATTTTGAAATAAGAATATCAAGTTTTAATACCAGTGATAAGGTGAAAATTTTGAGCATTGATACTTCAGGGAGACAAAAATGGGAGAGAAACCTGAGGAGCTGATGCTCATATTTAGGAAAACAAAGATGGAGTGATTGAACATGAAGATAATGAAAGTGCCTTTACATGTGTCAGTTAAGTTACGCAGGGTAAATATTTTGTGTTTAGACAGTTACTTCAGAATTTATAGAATATAAATTTAAGCTTGTACCTTTGGGGACAACAAATAAGTTCAATGCATATGGAAGAGGAGACACAGCTTTTGAAGACAGCTGAAAGGACTTTAGCAGATATCCTTAAAAAGCATTTCAGCTGAGCATCAGATGAGTGATTGAAGAAAACACACATACAAAAAGGGTATGTATTTCTGTTAAAGTCAGGGCACAATAGTGCATGAGACTGAAGTGAACACTGCAGAAAAATAGGACTCTGAAAAAAGCCAGAACTCTTTATATCTATTGTTTAGTACATGATCCTCTGAAATATGGGATTCTTTTCTCTTCTAAGCATGTTTGTTTGGTTGGGTTTTTCCCTGTGTGTAATCAAAGGTCAAAGGTTGGACTTGATCTTGGAGGTCTTTTCCAACCTTAATGATTCTATGATCAGTAACAGTTTGCCTGCTTTAGTGGCTCATTTGGTCTCTTTTAAAAAGAGAATTGAGAGCTCTACTTAATGATAGGAAAGATCTGATACTGTAGGAAAGACTTGAGGTGAGTGCGGAAGTGTGTATGAACTGAAGTGCTTGGCGAGGTGAGGCTCAGGGCTGCCATTCTGAGTGTTTGTTTTGGGTGGTTTGTGCCTGCTGACTTTTATGTGGTTCCTTGCTCTGTGCTGTTGTTTCTGGGTGCTGCAGAAGAGTTCAGCTGTTCAAACTGGGTTCGAAATTCCACTTACGAAAGCAGACACTGAGCATATAAACCTGGCTTCCTGTATTAGACTGTTTTTTTTTCTGATAAGCTAAGCTTTTGCAAACTGCTTTGCTAAACTCGTAATGTGTACTGAGTCAGTTCAAATGTTCCACCTGGTGCTGAGTGGTGGTAGGGTGGTAATTGTAGGTGAGTGAACTTAAAACAAAGTTGACCTGGAAAGGTTTTTTTGAGGTTGTTGTATATTTCACACTTTCCCTATGAGTATTCCATGTATATCATACTTGTAAATAGAAGTTTCTCTGAATACTTAGACATGGAGATAATGTCCTTTTGCTGATACCGAAAGAAGGCAAGAGAGACCATTGTGTGCCATAATGAAGACCCAGTTCCTGTAGAGTCCTGTCTCCACCAGGGCTGTGAGTTGCTCCTGATGAAGAGTAGGATTAGGGCCCACAGTTATTTTCAGCTCAGGGACTTCACAGGCCACATGTGGGGGTAACCCTCAGCAGAATTCCTTTCCAGGAACTGGTCCTACCTCTCAGTGCAAACCACATGAGCTTCTAGCTCTCCTTTTACCTGACAGAGAGTTTCCACAGCCTTCCACCTCATGTGAAGAGCTGTGTTGTTTTGAGCCTTTCAGCCAAGCTTTGTTTGATGTCTCCATGACATTTGATGATTTTGTAGACCTTGGTCCTGCCAGTTTTCTAAGCTGAAGAGGACCAGTTTATTTCATTGTTCCTTAAGCAGAACTCGTTGCCTCTTTTGTTCTACTGAGTGAAAGTAGAAAGTTCTCCATTTTCTAATAAATTTAATTGCTGTGGATTTGTTGGATGATATCCAAGCCATCCTCTGTTCGGGAGCTGTAAATAATTATGAGCATTTGTAAGTGGTAACTAAGGGACTGCATTATTAATATTTGTCACAAGTCTGCTACTTGCAGAAATAAAATCATCTAAACCTACTTAAGCTTTTTTGAGGAGGAATGTGAAGTGTCTAGTGATCCTTCCTAGGTCCACTGGGAACAGACTGCGTAGGTCGTGGAATGTTCTCTTTTGGAATAAAACAATGGGTTGGAAAAACTTCTGGTTGCAACTGTTAGTCAGATATCCCTTTGCTCTGTGTTGCATCCGTTCTTGATTAGGAGAGGAAAGGAGGGTGTTGTTTGGATGGATCTTTGAGTCAAGGACAAGAAATCATTAAAAAAAAAAAATCGAGCATGCAGCCTTCAGTTTTATGAAGAGTCCTTTGTTGGGGTGGGTGACTGTAGTTTGTTGTGTTGGGTTTTTCCTGAACAGGCTTTCTTCCTCAGTTGCCCATGTTTGGTCCTGGCAGGNCTCAATTGCCCATGTTTGGTCCTGGCAGGATTTTTTTTTTTCTTTTTTTTTTTTTTTTTTTGCATGCGTGTATATTACACACTGTTCTTCCCCACTTGCATTTTCCTTTATTTTTAATTTTTGTAGTGATTGAGGTGTCTGCATAGCATAAGGATCCCATTAAGCGAACTGCTGGTGTTCCCTGATCATTCCTTTGCCTTTATAAAGGCTGTCATGATTTGGGAACATGAGTCTTTGTTCCAAATGCAGCAGCAATTTTAAAACTTCTTCAGTTTCAGTTGTAATGTAAAAGTACTCATTCAAACTTGACGGATGATTTAAATTAGAAATCATAGATTTAAAAGCCTGTCTGTAAGATGCAGGTCTGAGGCTTGTGTCCAGCTGTATCTCTGGCTGCTGAATGTCAAAGGTTTGGCAGTTTGGTGGTTCTCAACATCAGCATGAATGTACAGAGGCACAAAAAAGGATTATGTTGTATCAGCCATTTCTCTAAAGGGCTGTCCTATTGCTGTAGGCCTTTCTCAAGAAAATAAAGCTCATACTCCCACTGCAGCAGTGACTGCAGAGTGGATAGAAATACTCCTCTACTGTGTCTGTATATTCATAACTTGTCATTCACAAAAGAGCAGGGAAAATGTCACAGTGCAGATGTGGATCAGTAGAAAGGTTTCAGCACACCTTGTCTTGCTCAAACCAAGGAGTGACTTGCATGTTGAAAACAAATCCTGTGGGAGTGCTGTAAATATCTTGAAAGTGCAGAAAGGCTGTAACAGGGATATTTTAACCACTTACTGTAGTTGAATGGGACATTTCTTCCTTTCCCCCTTTCTGACACCTCTCCTCCCCTTGCTTTGAGCTGCTTCTGGGTATCATCTGACCTGTCAGCAAGACAGCTGAGATTTATAACCCCCCAGAAGACTGTGCTTTCTCTCAAGTTATTATTCAGCCTCATGAATTCAACACACTCCACATAAAGGCTCTGGGGACTTTATGAAAGTCGCTGCTGGAGCACTGGAAGGGAAATCTGAGGGAAGAGTGACAAGAGAATAAAAAAGGAAGTAAAGCCATGCCTTTGGCACTAAGGTTTTCTATCAGCTGTTCTGTGAAACTTTGTGTAGTGGTTTCAGTTCGCCTTTCTTATCTTTCGTGAGATAGGAGATTTGGAGGAATGCAAAGCAGGCTCAAAACTTAAAGAATATGAAAAAGTTTATTAACAGAACTAAAAGAAAGAAGAAAATAATAAGAAATTAAAGCAAACCCCTCCTTTTGCTCCAACACCCCCTCCTCCCTTTTCTCTTTCCCAAACCAGCACAAAGGATAACAAAACACAATTCTTGGTCAGCATTCACAGTTCTTAAAAATCTCTCTACTATTTAAGGAAACAGAGGTCTCTTTTGCTGTCCGTGGTTCCCAAAACTGCACCAGCTAACAGAAGAAGCGGAGCCTCAGCACCCATCTTCCCCCCACCTCCCGCAGGAGGCTGCAAAACCGAAAGAGGGAACTTCCTGTCTCCCCCAGGCTTTAAATATGGAAATCTCGAAAAGCGCTACTGGTTAAAAGAGCTGTCCATCAGCTCAGGTTCAACCTACCACACTTGGCTGTGAGGTTTTCAGCGGTATCTCATGCTTATCCTGAACTAGACCAATACAGCTTTCTCCAAGCCATAGTCTGATGGTTTTCTCCTAAACTATCACTTGATTAGCTCCATCAAGTCTTGCCTTGAGTGCTGTAATTACAAAGCCTCAAAACCAAAACTGTTCAAAATGCTGGCGTTAGTGATATGCACATTGTAGGGTGTTAGGGGTTCACCTTGAACATGTGTCACATTGCACAGAAATTAGAGTTTATCCAAGGAAGAGAGAAGGAAGCATAAAAAGTAGCTAGTGCTGTAGTAGAAGCCAAGAGCATTCACTTAAGTGTTCAGTATATGCTACAGTGGGACATCTAACTTTACTTTTAATGTCCTGCTAAAGGACTTCTTTGTGTTGTCATTGTGGTTTCACTGTCCCTCGGAACTGGAGGCTGCTGTCCTGCCATCCTGCCATGTTCTGTAGCAGTCCTAAGCACTGCCTTGGCTGGACAGGGAGTTGTCAGCTACAGCAATTCTGCTCCTAATGTGCTGTGTCAATATTAGTGCTGGCCCGGGGGGGGCTTGGGAGCTTGCCCTACTTCTCAGTGTTCTCTATGGCTGCGCTTCCAGCTGCTTTATGTGGCTCTCTCTGAAGGGCAGAGTGTGGAATAATGCCCCAGTGTGAGCTGTCATATCTTGGAAATGCTGCCTTTCTCAGCCTTAATAGCAAATCTCTCCTTTAAAAACCTGGATTTCAGGAATGGGTGGCGTTGTTACCTTTGAAGCATTGACCAAGACTGAAAATGATGTGTATCTTTTTTTGATGTTTGTTTCTTTACATGTTTTCCATTAAACAATTTACCAAGTGCTAAATTGTTGCAGTGTCAGGGTTTCACTAGTTTGATTTGGATTTAACTGGCACATAGTGTGACTTCAGGAAAGGAACCTGCTGAGCTTATTTACCTCAGTGTTTATTGTTCCTCCACCAACAGAGGGACTCCAGGTGCACAGGGAGGTAGCTGCAGCTATTTATCAGGTGCATGTGTGGGAAGAAGTTCTCTTAAAACTGGAAATTTGTCAATAATTTTAAGTTGTAGATTTCTGTTTCCACACAAACTTTGTTAACATATACAGCAGCTATGCCATCATTGTATGTTCTCTGGAATTTATTTTTTTTTTTAGCAAATTCCTACTTGTACACTTAACAAAAAGCTGTGATGCCCCCCTATCCAAAAACCACTGGTATTGCAGGAGAACAAAAAATAAGTTGAGCCTCTAAGGTAGTCTGAAGGAAGAAATACAGATGTTCATATGGATATGATGCATTTGTATTTGACTGCTGATTTTGTGTGAAGACAAAAAGAGCTTTTAAGAAACCAATGGAGAAGAATGAACGTGCTGGGGATATGTGTCCTAGAGGAAATGGTAGAGAGGCAGCCAGCATGAGGAATACCCCAGCTTGGTTCCAGGCAGGTTGAGAGTTTCTTCCTTTTCCCAGGGCTTACTTTAGGATGGAAGGGAAAGTGACAGCTTATTGGCTTTGCTTTGTCAGGCTAGCAGAGTGCTGAGAGCAGGGATGGCTTCTTCCAGCCAGAGATGAAATCCAGCAGGACCAGAGGGAATATGCAAAAACTGGAAATGAAAGTACCAGCCAAAAATAGAACCACCTGTCTTTGCTCCTTCTTGTGAAATTTTTGCTCTCTTGTTCCAATGCTTTGTTCCCTGAAGATATAAAGTATTTAGCTGTAGTTTGGCAATAGATCTCTGAATGAAAGGTCTCGCACATGCCAAATGTGTTTGGCTTTGTTGTAGTAATAGTGTGACTGGAAAACAGAATCAGCTCTTTGCAGTATGGCTAACAGTATTTGGATTAGGTGATTCAACTCAAAAGAAAATACTAGGATTTTCACCTTAATAAATGCACTTCAGAGGCTAAAAGAAGTGTGTAGTGGTTCAATCTATTCAGCTGAAAAATGGCTAACTTCCCATAATGCATAAACTTTAAAAGTCAAGTGAAAAATATTACTTGGGTAGTATTATTCATGCCATGGCTTGACTGTATTGTCTGGTTTGGATGCCTAGAATGCTGCAGTAAGAGGAGAGAAGAAAATGAGAACCTGACAAAAGCCCAGAAGGACTTGGTGGCTGGAAGCTGGAGTAACTAATGGAGTACTAAGATAGTGCTGTGCCAGTGAGAAGAGTGAATTGAGTTAAAGCTTGTGCTCACTTGAAATGTTAAAGTCAGGAGATCCTATTACAGGAGGTATTAAAGTAGAAGCAGTAGTTCTGAGCTTGAGGAAGAAGCCCTGGAAGGGGTTCCATGGTGTGCCAAGTCACTGATCAGACAGGGTGAGTATTGAGAGTGGGAGCTGACACAGCTTCTAATTCTGACATAAATGAGGAAGTGTTTTGCTAGGCTGCCGTTTCATTTAAAAGACAGATTTGTTAGAACTTCCGAGATGATTTTGCCTTCCTGCCACTGAAAGACAACTTTTGAGATTATGAACTACGGAAGTAATATTTGCTGTGTTGTGAGGATCCAGGAGCTTCACTGAGCTGCAGTAAGGAAGTTAAATTTGCCCAGATCATATCATAGTCATAATAATACTTACTGTGTACACTTGAGCTTTATTCTTCATCTCTAAATTAGAAGATGTGCATTTAACAATATGAAATTTACTTGTTCTGTTTGGTTAATTGAAGTCTTTAAGACCTGTATCTGAAACATCTGTCTGCTGTAAACTGGTGCTCATATTTAGGAGTTGGATGAAATCTTGAAACAAAAAGCTGCATCTTTTGGACTGCAAGTGCAAAAAGGAGGCATTCCCAGCTGTGAGTTACAGAGGCACTGATTGTAAATTCCCCCTGTTTGTATAACATGGGGAGTGAGTTAAGTAGCTTACCTGCTTGTTGTCTTGTGTGCTTCTCCTGCTCCAGAAATGTCAGTCCAGGTTGTGTACAGTCCTCTTACAGAGAAATTTCTAATCTTCTAAAAATTTTGGCTTTGAAGTTGACTCTACAGTGCATCTTATGTTATTGACAGATCAGAAGTAATGTGTACAATTTGGGAGACTTCACAGAACCACTGCCTCCTCAGTTGAGAAGGTTTTTGTTGTTTCGTGGGTTTGGGTGTGTGTTTCTGATCAAAGCATGCTGGAAGTACATAAGCTATTAAAGAAATCAACTTTGATTAGGTTTTTCCTTGAAGCCCATTAATGTTGGATAATTGATTTACCCTCATGGTAGGATGGATTTTTCATGTCTTTCACACACCCTGCTCTGCCCCCCACCCCCTCCAAATCCCTTGGCTGGCTTAGGGTTGGTGAGCAAGGATTGCATTCAGTGGTTGTGAAACAGTATGTCCCTCACACATTGGAGGCTGGACCTGGCTTGGAAACTCAGGACTTCAGCTAAGTTTATATTGCAGTAATTGAGGGAGTAGATTTCTTTTGTTGTGTCTGGGTTTGTTTCTTTTAACTCTGTCATTACTGACAGAACAGTTGATTTTGATGTCAAATGAGTAGATTGAAATAACTGGCCCAAAGAAATTAAAGTTTCTGTTGTCTATTAATTTTAAGTCTTCTCATCCTCCCCAGTCTGGAAAATACAATACCTTGTTTCTTCTCACATATATGCAAAATCTTCTGAAGGATAGGAATACATGAATATTAAATATCACATCTTAACATAGATTTTGTGAACTTCCTTTACCAACATTAACAGACTTTATTTTTAATGTTATTTTGTTCCATAACTTATATTACAGAAATTCTGGGGTGCTGTGCTGAACAACATTTCTGAAGCATTGTTTTAAAGTATGTTGGCTTGGGTTTAAATAATTAAAACACTTCTGACATTGAGCTCAGTCCTTTTTCTACAAGCAGCTGGGTGTCTCAGGATGACTGATTTTTATTCCATTTTATGGAATAATGGCTGTATCCATTTTCAGTGAAATCAGTTCTGGATGTTTTAGATCAGCAGGACCTGTTGAAATAAGACCTCCAAAGGCATAAAGGAGTGTGCTGATTGAGAGTGGATCTTTCACTGATAGTTAGACCTGGGTGTAATTCTCAGTGTAACTTTTCTTACTCCTTGTAGGAGATCAGCTGTTACCTCACAGATGTTGTGTGGCAGCGACACTTTTTTGGTAAAAATCTCCTTAATGTATCCGTGTTGACATTTGAGATGAAATACGAACAGTGTTCCTAGAATATCTCTGGTGTTCTCAGTGTGTCTGTAAAATGTCATAAGGCACCCAGTAAAACACAGAGTTGGCAGAGCTCTGAGGCAGAATTCAGTGGTCCCTGCTCTAAGGGGAGATACCTGAAGTGCTGGTTCAGTCTCATTCTTGTGTGCTGGGGCTGAGTTTAGCAATTACTGCAGCACTGAGAGCTATACTCAGTATCCGGTGATGTGAGAACTTGTTGGTTCCAGTAGCCTGTAGAGAGGCTACAGTTTGTTTCGTGTGTAGAGGTTTCATAAATCCCTTCAAACCTGGCCTTCCAAGAAGGGCAGGTCCCTTTCTGCTTTCCCTGTGGAAGCAGTTTCTTGAAACCTGAGGAGAGCATGTGCCGGCAGATTGATTATTGAAGCAGGCCAAATTCCTTTGGTAACAGCAGCATGTTAGTACTGATTTCCAAGCGTGTGCATCACCACCTTCTCACAAGGGCTTGATTAGTTCCCTTGTGATGTTTCCTTTTGATGGCTGCCCAGAATGAAATATGCAAACAGGCCTTAAGCTCACTTCAAAGAGTAAGAGCTCAAAGAGTCTAATCTTGGCTGATGAGAAGCTTATACTACATCAAGCTTTCAGTAATGGTTGCAAACCAGCAAGCTTTGTTGAAACACTCTTGCAGCTGGGATTCAGTGGGTAGGTAGGGAGGCAGACACTCCTGAGATGTGAGGGGAAATGGAATCTCCTGTGGCTGAGGGTCAGTTGGATAATCAGGATGCTGGTTCTGATGGTGTCTTTAGAGGCTGTTCTGTAGAACTGTAAGCTAGACCTTGAGCTCTATCACTACAGGTATATCCCAGTCCCCTGCTAAGGAGGGAAATACTTAATCCATAGCACAGCTGGTGTGAAAAGGTTTGATTCCTGGAAGTGCCATGGGTTGGCTTTGGTTTTGATCCATTTTTCCTTTTCTGCTATGAAGGTGATCCATACTTCCATCCATAAGGCCTTCCCGTGTGCCTGCACTCCCTTGAAACATATTTATCTGTTTCACTGAGAGAAGAGCACGAGCTAGGACTTTTGGAGGTTGTTTGATTCTGTTGGGCTATCTTTCCAGAACCAGCCTGTTTTCCTTTCCTTCCATGCTGTCTGAATCCTTATACTTAGAGCTGCAGACAAATCCAAACCTGGAAGCAGTGTGTGAGACACCACATGAGTGTGCTGCCAAGCAGGGGGATCTCTACAGACCAGAGAAAAGGGTCACCAAGAACCTTATAAAGAACCTTAGGAAGTTAGCAAAGGGAAGTGCCAAGTCCTACACCTGGAGAGGAAAAACCCTGTGTCTGAGTACAGATTAGGGACTGAGCAGCTGGAAAACAGCTTGGCAGAAAATATATTGATGGTTCATGAGCCAGCAGTGGTGCCCTTGCAGCAAAGAAGGCCAAGAGCCTCCTGGATTGTGTTAGGAGTTGTGCTGGCAGCATGCTGAGGGAAGTGATCCTTCCCTTTTATTGAGCACTGCTGAGACACTTCTGTGTGCTGGGTCTAGTTTTGAGCTCCCCCGTGCAAGAGAAAGTTATTTTAGTTACCACTGACGCTTGGTTTTGAGAAGCCCTTTGTTAAAGTAGCTGGAATTAAAGACTGTAGGTACTTTCCCTCATAAACAAGGAGAGATAGGAACCAAGACCTCTCTTGATCTGGAAGTCTCAGTGTTCTGTGAACAAGACAAAATGCATTGTTCTGTGTCTCCATCACCACTATGAGAGTCTGGAAAGCTGTGAGGTGATGCCATGATCTGACCTGTTCTGCTTTCTCAAGGACTCTACTGATGAACAGATGGTTTTGGTGTGGGAGTGTACGTGGACAGATTGATCTATTGAGAAACTGCACATGGAGTTTTTCTTCTGCTTATTGGAGACTTTTTCCCCTCCATGTCAAAGTTGTTTATCTTATAGCTTTGTGGCTGGTTCAAATTCATGGGCTGCTTCTCTCCTTAGGAAAGATGGGAGCAGCTGTTGGAAGAGGGGGGCTCTTGGGCAGCTGAGGGCTGTGCCTTTGCCTTCCACAGAGCAGGACATCCGTGTGCCCTGTTGTGAGGGGCTGGAGGAGCTGCAGGAGGCTGAAGCGGCTCTGGGTGTGTGGTCAGGGTCAAAATATGAGCTGCTCATGTCAGGAGGAGTTCCAAAAGTCAGATGTGGATCACAGGCTGCCAGGGGCTGGTGGACATGCTGAGGACTCAGTGGTAAAAGGGTGACCTCAACAAACAAACCAGGGTAAAAATCCCGTCTTTGCACCAGAGAGTGTGGTGAGATGCATCTGCAAGAGAGAGGAAGCCACAGGGCTTTTTGTCTTCTGGGAGTGCAGAGTAGTTGCAAATAGTATTGGGGAGCCATTAAAACCAGACAGTATCAATATACTGGGAAGGTATGAAGTATTCTGACAGCTGCTCCTTAAGTACTGAGGGCAAAGGAAACTACCCTGCTTTAGTTCAAAGATCTTCCTGTGATTCCTATGGAATATTCCATAATAAAGGTTCTGGTGTAGGACCTGCTTGTTACTTGCAGCATTGTGCCCGTGGATGCTGGTCTGCATCTTGAAATCATCCCGGGGACGCTTGGAGTCCTGGTGCTGCTGAGCTGAAGTCTCTCCATTACTGAGTGCGTGTGCGTCGGGAGCCTCCAGCAGCAGCAAACTGCTGCTAGGGAAGATAAATAACCTCCTTTTCTGTTTTGTACCAGTTTGTGCTGTGACACTAACTCCAGCAATGGAATACTGCTGTGAAGGGAAGTAGATGATTTCCTTTTTGGAGCTGTTTTTGGTTCAGTCATTACCCACAGGGACAATGAGTATCTTTTCAATGACTTCTTCAGGAAACCACACTACGGTTTTCCTCTGTCATTGCGAAATTGTGCTTTTGGGATACAAGACACTCATGATTCATAAAGTTATGAACTGCATTTCTTTCAGAATAAATCCATGCGTGCATTGGACATAGCTGCCTCTTGCCTGGGGGTAACCAGAATTGATAGGGCTTGTGTAAAGAGGTCCTGACTCCCGGGTGGGTGCTTGGCTCATGGAGTTGACCTACTTTAGCTGTGACCTTGATTTGCTCAGAGGTGTTTGTGTACTCCTGATCAGCTTTGCTGCATGATTAAGCTGGTCACGTGTCATCTCACTTTTTTTTAAGGGACAAACAGTAAGATTTCTTTTTACTGTCTCATTAGCATTGTTAGGGCAGATCAGAGAAAGATGGAATGCAAGGAAGGGGAATCCTGAAGGAAGTAGTCCCAAACAGGCTGTAGAGACAAACTGTCATGGATAGAGTGACAAAATATAATTTGATTCTCCTCTGCAGGAGAATTCAATCAGGAAATAGACTCCATGGCATTTTTTTCAAGTAGGTCGTTAGGGTACTTTGTCAGCAGGTTTGGCATCATAAATGGAAGATTTGAACTTTGCCTATATATATGGGTAACTTTTGTGTTCCATCTCAGAGAGAATTTTTTTTAGGCATTGAACATCCAGCAGATGGAGGCTGAAAAGACAGTAAAATATTCAATTTCCCAGAATTTTAAGAAAGCCTTGTGAAAAAACATTTCTGTGAACTGTTCACTATTTAGTGGGGCATGCTGATTTTTGCTCTGATCATTGAGTTGACATTTTCTTAACTTTAAAACTCATTTCAAGAGACGTGCATGGTTCTTAACTCCTGTAATGCTAAAATGTAGGACTGTGATTGTTAGGACTGGATGAGCATTTGGGACATGGTAGAGAAAGGGCTGACTGAAAAAGAAATTGAGAATTCTGCTCTTGATGTATTTTTTCTGCTTAAATGGTCAAAATACTTAAAATAGCTGCTTTGAAACTATCAAATATAGGCAGGTATAAAATAGCACAGCTGAATGGATATTTGATTTCAAGATTTTTTTTTCTATAAAACTGATATGAACCTTTTGCTTGAGATGAACAACAATTTGTTTTTTGCATTACTGCACAGTGACTTGTGCAGTGTTCTGATACTGAAGCTAAAATGCTGACTGTTGCAGGCATTCTTAAAGGGGGAGGACTGTGGTAAATTTACAAACCCTTTTTCCTCCACCACCTTTTTTCTTTGTTCATTCCAGCTCATCTTAGCCTTGTGTCTGAGGTCATCATAGATGGTCCACGAAATTATCTAATGCAGTAAAATGTGAGTTCAGCAAGCACCCTGACATAGAGAGGTGTTCAGAAACACACTAAGTTTAGCTATAACTAATTTCTGCACATCAGCTTGGACTGATGATAGTGGGTTTGGGTCTGAACCAAGCACAGGGAAATGACCAGTGACAGGTTTGACTGGTAAATTGAGATGCAGTAATCTCATACACCACAGTAACACAATCTGTAGCTGTTGGGCTGCTTGGGGTAAGAGAGACAAAGCAGACAGCTGGGAAAAGGCTGGCAGAGGGAGACAGTAGGGCCTGACCTACAAATAGCTATGGGTGTGAATGAAAGCCTTGCAGAACAAATGTGGTTATGGATTCAATGGCATTTCATAATGTGACTTAAACTTGTACTGATTTAGCTTTGGTCAGTTTTGGTGCCAGCTGGCCTCTTAACATGCCTGTGCCAGTACATCCACACCTTCTTGAAAATGGAAAAGGGGTCGGGTTATTTGGGAAAGGACCACAGAGGAGTTGTTGGTGAGATGGCCAATGAGCCCTCAGCAGCAGTTTGGAAGCTCTGCTTCTGGAGCAGCAGTGATCCTCTGTTCAGGAGTTGGTGGTACTCAGGCAATGACCTTACACTGCAGAGCTGCAGTCCTGACTGTTATTACCATAACGGGACCAGAAAATTAGATAATTTAAGCTTGTGAAATTCCGAATTTGCTATTCTGGCAGAGCTGAAGAAAGTGATACCAAATAACTTTGGACTTTATGAGTTTTCTGTTGGATAATAACTTGTAACATGTCTACATATTTGACAGTAGAATTGGTTGTAATGCAGTCATGTTGACAGAATATTGATTGTTTGGCTTGTAATCTTCTGAGAGTGTCGTGGGAGCTGCTTGTTCTGTGTACTTGGGAGCTTCTACTGCTATCACAGGTTGGAAAGACAGTCAGGACACTCACAGGTGCATCAACCAGAAAAATGTGTGTCCAATAGAATTTGGAAGTTTTCTTGCAGGGGGAAAATGTAGAACAGTTTCTAAGTCTTCTATAGTAAGTTTTGCTGAAAAACTTCTCTGGTGGCAGCAGTGTGGAAGGGAAGGGCATCCACATGTTTATAGTATGGTTGGGAGACACATTTGAGGGCATGAGTTGTAGTATGGGATGTGGATTTTATGTCAAACTTGAAGCCTGCAGAATAAAACCGTGGTTAACCCCTGTCCTTCAAAGATGCCAACTGCTGTTACAGTGGAAAACAAAACAGTAAGCCAAGCCCAAACTTATGACCATCCTTAGAGGAAGGCAGTCAGGAGTGAAGGATAGGTCTGTCCTTTGCACTGTGACAGCAATTGAACTCATTCTGGCAGCATCTGACAGCAAATGGCTCATGATTGTCATCGTGTGATCATTATGAGCAGAGAGGCTTTATGCAAAGACCAGAGAATGGTAAAAAAGGCCCAAAAGGAAGTAGTACCAAAGAGATTCCTTCTGCCCAAAGCTTGGTCCATTGGAGATGCACATCCCAACATCTAACTCTTGATGGATGGATAACTTCTACACTTTGTAAGAAATGAATATTTGATCCCTGAGTTGGAAACATCTATTGCTTTTGTAAACTGGGTCTAAAACAATTGGTTTTAAGGTGTTTTTTAAGCTTGCTGGTTTTCCTCCCATTCAGGTGTTTGAAAGTATTTGACCAACAGAACATGAGGCATGGAAGAGTTCTAAGATTATCAGCTGCTTTGGGCTGAGCATCATCATCTTTGCCCAAGTGGATTTAGGCTTCCAAGACAGGCCTTCAGGTAAAACCTCTTCTCTTTCACAGCTGATGCTATTTAGCAGTGAACTTTTCACAGGGTTTCTTCCAACAATGTAATTATTTGCAGTCTAGAGGATTAAAAAGTGTATGTTTTGGCCGAAAAAGCCAATTAGATTCATTTGTCCCTTTAATCTTCTTAGACCATCATTGGGTTATTAGTTTTTTATTTGTGGGGTCTGCTGTGGTGGAGGTATTTATTTCTTTGGAAATCATCTTAATTCTGTTCCATGAAATTCAGTGGAATCAGAACTTTTTAAGTTTGTGAACTGTTCTGATACGATCTTCAAATGCAGAGACACGCTAAAATGAGTGTTCCCTGTCAGAAATATTTCCCTTAGGTAGCAGCAATTGGCTGGCCAGGTAACATAAGAATAAACCTGGTTCAGTTCAAGAGCGCACTGACAAATCTTTAAAAACAATTGGGTTACATAATGGGTTTTGAGAATGGTCATAGTTTGTGTGCAATACTCAATACAGCAGTAACTGGAAAAGGAGAAATTACCTGTTATTTTTACAGCAAGAGGAAATAATAGAAACTGATCGTTGCAGTTTTTAAAGAATGCTAAGTTTGAGATAACTTTTTTGATTATAATATATTATATTAATGCACTGGTTTTTTGGTTGGTGGGTTGTTTTTTATTTCTTCCCTATTGTTAGACAGTCCAATGGCAGACCAAAGGATGGACATATCTTCTACAATTAGTGACTTTATGTCACCAGACCCTGCGGACTTGATCTCCAGTTCCCTTAGCACTTCAGGAATGGACTGTAATAGGAAAAGAAAGGGAAGCTCAACCGATTATCAGTAAGTTGGATTTCTCTTGATTTAGCACTGCTAAAAGGAGGTGGTAACACAACAAACAATACAGTGGGGAAGACTACAGAAATATTTATATCAATTTTTAAATAACCTCTTCTTTACAACCTGCTTTAAAGGTCTTAATAAAGAAGAAAGCTACTGTGCATTAAGAGGCAAGTTCATTATTTAAAAATAAAAATAAAACTGTCATCTCAGTGCAGCTAGAATTGAGGGCTATCACATGGGGTAAGGCTGAGGAGAAAAACTGGCTGGTGGGGGAGTGGAATTAGGACTGATGAAATGTACAGTGTGAAGGTTGATTATATTGACCATTTACATAGGAAATGCAATGTCTGACTAACACAGGGGGAAGATAATACATTTATTGAAAAGCGGAAGCAAAACTAGGAATAGTTCCTTTTCTTCACCTATTTTTTGCCTATTTAGTCACTTCCTATCAATGTGCTGCCAACCTTTGCCTGATGAAGCTATTTTGGGCTCTCATTTGAATGTGAATCTGAATAGTCTCTGGTTTGAGGTGTTAGAGCTGCCTTTCTTTTAATCAGCTGGTTTAATCTTGTGTTGGTTCTCAGCTGTAGAAAGAAATCCCACCAACTCTGCTTCAGAACAGTGAAGGGCACAGCAGAGTTTTCCAGACTCCCAGACCTGTAGTGTCTCCTTCACTGGGCACACCAAGAGCAACACCAAGAGCAACCTAATTACTGCAAGTCCCTGTGCAAGCCTCCTCTGCATTGTAACTTTACAAAGTGTGTCTGCAGGGGAACTTGTGAGTGGCCACATCCATTATTCATCCAGCCAGAGAGTCCATTTTTATGTAACTTAGCGCAGATTTTATTGCTGGGGGCCTTTGGGTTGTTGGCAGCTCTTCTTACGAGGAGGGGCAAAATTTTTAATCCATGCTGAGCATGACAATTAAGAATTAGATTCTTTTTAGGAGAACTTATGCACAAAACTTTAAATACTTCTCTGAACTGCCTTTAGTCTCTCAGAGAAGCACATCCCTCTAGTTGAATTGACTACTACAAAATTGAGTGAACAGCCTCAATCTTACCAACTTCCTCTTCTCTAGAAAGGATTTCTCCATCTTTATTCCTCTGGGTAGGAAGCATTACTCAAGTCCTCTTTTCCAAAAGACAGCTTATTCTTGTAAGTTATAATTCTGCCCTTTAGGTTCTGTGTGCATTCTTTAAAAATGTGTGAAAACACTGTTTCCTTGAATCCTTAGTGAAATAAGTTTACAACAGCTGTAGTCATACCACAGTTCATGTTGTGTTGCAAAGTCAATGGTGGCTAGTAAATGTTCCTCTTTGAAAGTAGAACTTAAGGTAGACTACCTTGATCCCTCCTTATATATATGTATATATGGGGAAATGGTCTGAAATGCTACTGTTCCAACTTCTGCTGCCTGTTCATGATTTTATTACATAAATTATCCAAGTGTCCAGTTTGGTGCTTCACATACCAGTGAAGCCAGGGAATAAGGGAGGCAGAACCAGTGTTTTAGGGGGGTTCTTTGTTCGCCTCTTGAGTACAAGCAAGAGGAGTCCTCAGCTGCTCTTTCAGCTCTCCACAACAGCTTTTTAGTTCTTTTTCCTGCAACTCCTTCAGGAAAAGTCCTGCCCAGGTTATTGCTGTCACTTCAGCAATAATGGTCAAATGCTGTAATCCAAGACTTCATGCACAGGACTATGAATGGTAAATTTCTTTTCTCGGGAGTAATGTTTTCAATTGAAATATTACATGATGAGAAAAAAAACTACCCTGATGCATTAGTAACTTACTTTATACCTCTTCTAGATGTTGCTTTCTGGGAGTGTTTAACAACAAACATCCCAGAGCTAAAGGTGCTGTCACAAGTGCTATTTAATTGTGACCATCAGGAGTCAGTGGCTAAGACGGTAACTCAGGTGTGCAGATTGGGAGATGAAGAAAACATTTAGCATTATTATTATTTAAAACTGATCACAAAGATAATTGATCTAAGAGTGCAGTGAATAATACCTGAAAGACTACCATGTTTATTTTTAAGAAGACTTATGTCCAGTGTTGAACAGGAATAACTAATAAGTTAATGGCTGAGATGAAAAGACTTTTGCATAAGGCTTTTATAAAACATATCCTCTTATCATGGTAAAGCTCAGTGGTATTTCAGGTCACTTTACAGCCTTGAAGTGATGCCAGCAGTTAGATTGCATGCAGAAATTCTGTTTAATTTCCTTATGATGTGATAAAGTCTGTATAAAGTTCAGCCTGAGTCTTTAGACTAAGGCAAAATGTGCATCTGTCCTGCTGGGCAAGAATCAGAAACTGAGAACCTTGGGATACTTTATTTTTATTTTTATTTTTTATTTCTGGCCTTAGAGTCCTCTGAAATCCCATTTATCTAACCACAAGGACAACACGCATAAAGCACAGATCTTTCCTTTCTGAAGATGAAACAATATCTCAATGATTTGCATAACATAATTTAGGTTAGTTATTTTATTAGTTTTTCACGTTAAGTGTAATGAACTATGCTCTCTTTTCTTAAAAAGCAGAATTATTCTTTCAGAAAGTAGATTAATTTGAACAAGCTTGTTTCTTTAGAAATCGCTCACTGCTGTTGTCCTGTTTTCATTGTGCTTTTCATTTCAAATAGAATATGAATTAGCTTGAGAATTTCAGCAGAAAATGTAAGACATTATTCTTATTTCCTATATATGGTGTACTTTATTTTTTTTTTCTTTTCAGACTCGATGGCTTTCCTTTTGAGTAAGTATAAATATTTTAGTAATTGGTTTCACTTGAAAAAGATGCCCAGTGTTTTTTTCCTGCCTTTTGCTTCCATATACCTAAAATTTACAGGTAGAAGTTAAACCAGAGTGAGCAGGCCTAGGAATGTCCATTTAAGCACAGTTGTACAGATTTAAATAAATCAAAACATTGTCTTCCTAATTATTTTGTCTAAAAAAAGATGTGTAGTCGTAGACATTTAGCTGTTTTTAGCAAGTACAGCTATGAAAACTTTTGTTCTCCTCTCCTGCTTAGTTGTGCACATATGGCTACAATATTAAATGTAATAAGGGGGATTATTTCTATTTTTCATGCCTCCCTTCTTACTTTTTTTCTTCATGCTGAAACAAAAGCTAACCATGTATCTACACTGAAAGTTGTACTGATTTCCAATGTGCCTGGTTAGTTTCATACAGACTTTCATTCTCTCCGTGCATTTGGCCATGTGTGGTGTGTTAGTTTAGGATATTACCATCTTCTTCCCCAAAACCAACTACCATAAGGCAAACTGAGCCACAGAACATACAGGCATGCACAAAGTTGGGTTTTTCCCCCCCTCTAGTTAACTGAAAAACATTTTTGTAACAGATGATATCTTTGAACTGCAGCATGTTTTACTGTCAAACACATCAAACTGTGCCATTTAGTGAGTTCTGAAGGAGACACAACTAATTTTAGAAAATGTTTTAATGTTACAAAAACCGCACAGCTTCCTTAGTCCTTCCAGGTTGTTGTTTTTATACTCCTATTTTTGTATTTATGATTTAGAGATGGCAGGAATACTTCATTCTGACTTTATGGTAGTTGGATAACAGTTCTGTCAGTCCTGCTGAATTTGTGATGTGTTGCTTTGTTCTGTTTCTGCAGGGAAGGTATGGATACAGATAAAGATGACCAACATGGAAGGTACTGTTGATACAGTCACTGAAATCTCAGTTCCACAGTTCTGACACAGGATCCTGACTGTGGATGCCTGTTCTCAGGGCCACTATGGTCCCAAATTATTGCTTTGCTGGGAGGAACTCATGAGATTGTTTAAATGACATGAAACAGACAAGCTAAAAAACCCCACAGTCTGAGGCGCAGTATTATAAATATTGATCTTTTCTGTAGAAAGGTTAAATAAACATTGAAATTCTAAAAAGCTGATCTTAATGAGGATCACTAGGATGTGAGATGCAGTAAAAGAATTGGATTGAGTGCTTTCAACACTAACTTTGTGATGTCGTTTCTCAACAGATTGGAGTATGCAGACCAACAAGGCAGAATAAAAAATGCAAGGTAATGCTCTAAACAAATATATTTATAAGAATTATCTCTTGCTTTTTGCCATGTATGAATTATTTGTATATGTTTCTTCTGCAAATACCTTTTTCTAGCTTTGATCTTCCCTTATTTTTTCATATCTTTGCACTGTTCACATTTTTTATTAAGTTTGCTTGGAGTTTTGTGAAAACACTAATTTGGTGGGTAACTTGGTTTTAGTCACTTCACTGACGTTGAAATTAAAGCCAGATATGTTTCTGGTAATGTTACACTGTTCATCTTTCTTCTTTCAGACTCGGTAGTGGGTTGTGAAAACGTGAACAGTGAATCTCAATATGGGAAGATACAAACCTGTGTTGTATGGCCAGCACTGGGTGTGGTTTTCTGCTAAGCCAGAACCTTGTGCTGTAACCTTTCCTGTTGCTTAGAACTGTTCTTTACCCAGATAATTAACATCAAATGTCTGAAGCATGTCTGCTGTCTTTTTCACAAGGACAAGAAGGTGGTTTAATTATCCCGAGGAGGTTGATTTTGGGCACTGTTTCATGTGCTTCATGCTCTCCTGCTTTGTGTTTGTCCTTGTGTGTGCAGGGAGGCTCACAGTCAGATCGAGAAGAGGCGGAGGGATAAGATGAACAGTTTCATAGACGAGCTGGCCTCGCTGGTGCCGACGTGCAACGCCATGTCCCGCAAGCTGGACAAGCTCACCGTGCTCAGGATGGCTGTCCAGCACATGAAAACACTTCGTGGTGAGTTGCCTGGGATGCCTGAAGTGGCTACCTGGAAACAGAGACTAGACAGGAGTAAGGGAATAAAGGTGATATTTATTTGAAAGACCTTCAAAGGTACATGCTGTGAGCCCAGAGGCTACTGCCAAAATGGACCCCAAGATGGACAATGAGTCACGAGTTCTTCACACTTTTATAGGTTTGGTCCATTTGCATATCAGCATAAATTCACCAATTAAAACTTTAGCTACTGATGTAATTTCTCTAAGCTGAGCCCCCCTTCTTCTCAAAATGGTGGTTTACACATTTCTGGGCCCAGGATGGCCTGGGGGTCCTTGGAGAGCAAACCCAGAGAGACTTTGTTATGTCCACCCCAGCATGAGAGAACAGCAGCATCAGGCTATAACACACTTCAGATGTTTACAGTAAGCAATACAGAATTTGAAGAATATAAAAAATATAAAAGCTAAAACTCAAGGCATCACCTGGGGCTGTAGGGCCATTCCAAATGGCATTTCCCCAAAGCCACGCTTTTTCTCTCCTTTTTTTTCCAAAAAGGAGTAAGTTAATTCATTTTGGGAGGACTCCTCCCCTTTTCTTAGCATCTGATGCTCAGTGTTCATTCACAGCTTACTAGTTCATGGTCCAGTAAATACCCTGATCTCACTGGGGGAACTTGGGGATGAGAAGATAATAATTTTCCTTCATCTGACCTATTGATCACTACTGCCAGATTCCGCAGCACCAAGGCAGCTGGGGCAGGTGGGGAGAGGGAACAAAGGGCTTAAGGGCAGTGCACAGTTAATTCTGGTGCAGTACTGAGCAGTGCTCTAAGCAGGCAATGTCCCAAGTTGTTGGATAGAAAGGTTAGATTTTAAGTATAATATTCCTACAGGACTTGTAAGGTTTTGTGTTTGTACCTTTAGCTCTGTGTGAAAGAATGGAGAGTACTTTGAAAATTCAGTTTTGGTCTTTTTGATGAGTTTCTGTTGCAAGCACTTGAAGGAAAACACACAGGCTTGGAAGAGTTGAGGTTGTTAAAATTGCTGTGTGTTCCTAAAGCTTCATATAAGAGTGAATCAGTGCTTGGGTACAAGTGGTGCTGATGCTAAAAGCTTAAGCCTTCAAGAAATGCACTACTGAGGAAAAAAAAAGGGATGCAGCTAATTGTAAAAAAGATCCTGCTGATTGTTCTCATTTCTAGGAGAGCTGATGCCTTCAGTCATATATAACCTCATGGTTTTGAAAGGCTTAACTTTCCTGCCACTTCGTAACACTCCAGCGGTTACTAATTTGACTCTCTTCTGCCTTTATGAAAGGAATAGAATGAGAAGAATTGCTCCTTAATAAATAGCTGCCTCATTTGTTGCCAGTTTTGGGGTTTTGGCATTGTAAGATGATGTCATTGTAATGCTGGGTTTTATCTTTGGCTTGGAAAACTGGTTTGTAAATTCCTAAGTGATGATTTGTTTATATGAGTTTGTCATAATTTACTGAGTTATAAGGAGAAGAAATAGTTTGAATGTTTTTATTTTTTAATCTCTTATTTTTATTTCTAATTCTGAGACTAGACCATAAATCAAGGACAGCCTTTGGGTTCAAAAATATGTCAAGGAATACTTTTATATCTCTGAGGCATTTAATTTGAGTTTCTACCTAATGCAGTGCTTGTGTCTTAGCAAAAAAGCTTCATCTTTTAAGTTAGTACCAACAGATCTCATGTTGATAGTAAAACAAAACCAAAAAAGTAACTTTCATTTTAAAGAACATCAGCAATGAACAACAGCCTAAGAAGGAGCCAAAGGAAAATTGCTCATTTGAATGTGTAGTGTTGGTGATGTGGGAATTATTTGTTTGTTTGTTTTCTTTAGGTGCTACAAACCCATATACAGAAGCAAACTACAAGCCTGCTTTTCTATCAGATGATGAATTAAAGCATCTTATTCTCAGGGTATGTTCCAATTTTTAATTAAGACATATTAATATCTGTGACTGTAACTCTCCCAAAGCACACCAGTATTTTTCTGCCTTGTATCTCAGCTTAAAAATGTTTTGATTATGGAGGATAATTAAGAAATCTGCAGACTGCTTCAGAGAGTCAGTGAGTTTACTGATGACTAGCATTTCTTAATTCAAGCAGAAAGATTGCAGTGGGGGAACTGAGGAAACCCATATTTAGGTGGTAACAGTCAAGATCTTCAGTTATTATATGAACAAACCAAAATTACATGAATTGTTTTCTTGCTGCCCTGGGTTACCTTGCCATGATTTTCAGCATGCAATGATACAATGAACTCTTTTTTTTTTTTGAGGTCACTGATGTAACATGACTTAGTGTGTTTGGCTGCCTGCTTTTATTGCTTTTATAGTGTGGAGAGCTTATCTCATTAGTCAGTAGTTAGGTTCTTCAGTGGCTTTTGTAATTGTTGAAGTACTGCAGTGTCCAGATGCAGCATATGCAGAATTTAATTTCTGCAGCATTGTGACTCTGAAGATACCTTATTGGGGCCTATTCCTGCATGCTTGTGTGTGACTGAAAGACGGTACTTTGGAAATATGAATTAGTTGCCTCTAGGCACAGAAATAAATATCCAGGTTATGTTTGGTTTCTAAAAGAGGAGCTTCTTTAAATACAGTTAAAATAACATTTTAATTTGAAGGCATTATTAAACATAATCATAATATTATTGGACAAGACATGGGTTCTTTCTTCTCATAAAAGTTATTTTACATTCTGGGCACAATGCCCAGAATGATGCCAAAAATGTTTGCAGATGCAAAAAACCCCTTCATTGTAATTTCACATTTTGCCTGTTGACTCAGTTATTTCTAAATGTTAAGACAGCTCTCCTAGGGTAGAAATTCTACCGTACACGAAGTGTTTCTAAAGGTTACAGTGATGCAATGAGGATGTATAACTTAGGATTTGACTTTTTTCCCCCCCTCCCCTAATTAGGCAGCAGATGGATTTCTTTTTGTTGTGGGCTGTGACAGAGGAAAGATACTGTTTGTTTCAGAATCTGTCTTCAAGATCCTCAACTACAGTCAGGTATTCTTTTCCATTTTAAGTATGTTAGATCTTAAAAGATTTGAGTGCTTTTTGATGGCTATGCCTTTATCTGGGGGGTAGGTATGAGAACAGCCTGTCTTGAAAGCTGAGAGGTGTTGCAAAGAGAGTGCTCTTCTCTGCCATGCATTAGAAAAGATTGTTTCTGGTTTCCATTCAAAGCAAGGAGGTGAAAAGGAACTAAATTTAATTCACTGATTGATGCATTCTGTACAGGGATTTAGCCTCAGGCTTGCAAAAGCATTACGTAATTGGGAATGTAAGCAAACATTGAAACATCAGTCTGGGGTTCTTCCAGTAGCTTCACATGGATTTTTCAACTTAGTTTTCTTTCTGTCTGTTCTGGTTTTGCTTGCATGCTTACTGATGGAAACTGGAAAGCAGTTATACCAAAGCCAGGTTTTTAATATATGCTCAACATAAGGCTTAACTTGGACCATATATTGTGTAAATAGTCTTCATTCTTTCTGTCATCTGCACTCCTCATCAAATTTAAAATTTGTATTAGCTTCAAAAGTTTTCCTCAGCCAGCCTTTAGTTAGGTATATACTAAATACCTATTCATATGTAAATAATGAAAGAGAACATTTGCAATTATGATTTTTTGCATTTAAATATGTGGTGGAAGAAGTGAGACTGAGGAGAAACCAGAATATTTGGTGGTGGGGAATTGAGCATGCCAGTTCTGCAAAGCTCTTACTGAAAATGGTGACAGAAATTGCTGTGTAATGTAGTCATAACTTCAATACACAGAGAAAACCTTCCATCAAATCATAGAATCAGAATAGTTTGTTTGGAAGGGACCCTTTAAATGTCATGCAGTCCATACCTCTGCACTGAGGCTGGATCTGGATGTTTGATATTCCTTGGTTACACTTACATGTAAAAGGATTGTTCATACTGGATGCTAGAATGAAGAAAATACACTGAGCCAATATTTTACGTTTTGACTGAATGTTCAATCTCTACAGAATGATTTGATTGGTCAAAGTTTATTTGATTATCTCCATCCTAAAGACATTGCCAAAGTGAAGGAGCAGCTCTCTTCTTCTGACACCGCGCCACGAGAAAGACTCATAGATGCAAAAAGTGAGTGTTACCACCTTTGGGAAAAGTGTCACCTAGCCAGAGTCACTGCTGCCGGGGCTTTGCCTCATCTCAGAAGTGGGGATGAGGGGGGATGCTGTCTGGATTGTCCCATGCCAAGGAAATTTTAGCTTAAAGACAGGAAGAAACAAAAAGAAAAAAAAGAAAAAAAAAGTGTGAAACAGGTACCTGGAAGCTGTTGGGTTTGGCATGCCCTGTGGCACAGATGCATTACTGGAACTGGCTTCACCTCTGAGGTATCCTCTCTTTTCCAGGCATCAAAGCTTTAACTTTTTCCGTTAGAGTGATGGAAACATGGGAAGCATTTTGATCTAATCCATCATTCTAAGTGGTCAGAATACACTCAGTATTATCTTGGTACTCCTTAGCTGTCAGCCAAGATAAAGGATTCATTTTTATTTGTCTATTTATTTATTGCTTTCTGCCACTTCCATTGATGACCCAGCCTTTCTCTTAGAAGGTTTTTAACCTTGGAATCATTTGCTGCTATGTCTCTTAGCTCTGTTCCACTCTGGTATTTTAAAGTAGTTCTGTATCTCTGCTGTTCTTGAGGTGAGTGGGTGTTTAATTCCCTCTCATAACAGGAGTCTGCATTGCTTAAGTGGAAGGTGGTATCTTACAACTGCAGATTTACAGGTCATTAAGTCCCATGCTTGTCAGGAACAGAAATCTCCTGGATCTCAGCTTGCAGAAGCCACCAGCTCAACTTCAGAAACTGAAGTTGAGAGAGATCATTCGAGGGCAGGGAGCCTGGAGGCTTCAGCAGAATCAGCTGAAGTTTTTTCTGGCTCCTGGTTTCATCGGTTGTCAAGCATGAATATCCAGTGCTGCCTCCTGGTTTTTTTTTTTGTATGCCTCTGACAAAGTTAGGGCAAAAATAAATACTATGAATTACAGTCTTCCCATCTGCTATGATAGACGGATTGGTAGAATTTCAAGAACTCATACTGGTGCAGAGTACGAGGATGTATGCACGTATTTATTTCTGTGTTGGCATGAGTAACTCAGCACAGCTTGTACTCTCACCACGGTGCAGCAGTTTGGAGGGCATGTGGTGCCGGGCAGCCTGACCTCCTGAAGATCACCTCACTCCAGTGGAATTGTAAGGGAGGCACACTTTCCACTAAAATACTGGAATTGCTGTCTTCCTCCATATGTTAAAAGCCCACAAGGGCTGAGAAGTTTTTGTTCGTGTTGACAGCTGTTTGATTTTGCATATCCCCATGCAGAAATGGTTAGAGTGGATGGCAGGCTGGGGAAAAGTTGCTATGTGATTTAAATCCTCCATCAGCCCTTGGAGCACTGGCCTTGCTGATACCTGTGCTCCTGATGCATGCCATGGAAGCATTCCATGTCTTCCTAGAGCCCTGGTGGTACCAGCACTCTGCTCTTGGCTCAGAGTGATGTGTTTTGGTTGTTTTTCCCACGGAAAAGAAACTCCTGTGAGAATATGATAAAGGTCAGGGTTTATTGTTAGGGTATGTCCATGTGCACTTATTTCTGCAAGGGAGACTTCTTAGACATAACTGGAGGTCTTGGGGATTTGCAGTCCATGTGTAGCTCCCTGCTACCTTTTTTCCTCCTCCTATCTCTGGAGTGTTGTTGAGGCTCTTCTGCTCTACATGCGCACGTGTTGTCTGAGTGGGTGCTGTGATAGAAAAGGGCCAGTCTGAAGGGTCAGGAGCCTCCTGAGTGACTGTGTACGAAATTCTGCTCTGGCTACGGAGAAGCAATCTCTCTTATTTTTAATCAGCTCAGAGAAATTACAGTGTGTGTTACAGGACTTGTGTGGATTTGTCCATTCTCTCGCTGATCTTTGCACTCAGAGCCCTGTGTTCTTGAGCTCATCTCAGTGTTCTCACAGCAGAAAGTGGAGTCAGAAGTTGCAGTGTTGGTATGGTCAGCTGGGTGCTGCACAGTCACAAATATAAAAACCTCAAAACCAGGACTTCTGTGCAAGGCCCAGTGAGGCTGAAGCATTGTAGGGTGGGGTTTATGGGGTAGCTCTGTGTGTGGTTTGCTCTGCACCTGACAGAGCCTCTCCCTCCCTTGCAGCCGGACTCCCGGTCAAGACGGACATAACGCCTGGGCCCTCACGGCTCTGCTCCGGAGCACGGCGCTCCTTCTTCTGCAGGATGAAGTGCAACAGGCCCTCTGTCAAAGTAGAAGACAAGGATTTCCCTTCTACCTGCTCGAAGAAGAAAGGTAACCATTATGTTTTTATTACCAAAGCGGTCAGGATTTTTTTCATACGATCGCTCATTTGCAGTGGTTAAATTTTTTACATTTATCGATGTTTCTTATTAAGATTCTGAGCTATGTCTAGGTCTGTTACTTCTTCAAACTCCCCGTCACCCCCTCGAGTGTCTCTTACACACCTGTATTAGTATTTAAAGCCAAATTTCCCACTCTGCTTTCTTGAAACTTTTTCAGGCAGTTTGTGCCAACAGTTCTGGGATGGTTATTGCATCATCTTCAGACATTGATCAGATCACATTCAGTCTTGACCACCTGGCCAGTGTCTCCAGTAAAGGGGAGCTGTTCCATGTTCTCTGCTCCTATTTGACCAATGATGTTTGGATGGGTATCCGCCTCAAAAAATGAGTGTATTCTAAATTTATCTGTGGGTTCGGTACATTCTGAGTGCTGGAAACATGGCATTTCTACGCCTGGAATGTTTGGTCATAGCATTAGCAGTGTTGATAATATTTTTTCCTCTACAGGGTATTAGTCTAGGCATGTTGGAATATATATTTAGCTCAAATGTGAAGGTTTCTTCTTTGAATACTGTGAATAATACATTTGGTGTTAGTTAAACTGAAAAGACAAACAGCAAGAGAACAGAGGCCATTTTGGTGTATTCTCTGGCTGTGGCAGCTGCCCCAGCTCCCTGTGAGGTTCAGACACAGCCTCAGCCTTGGATCTTGCTTTTGTGCTCATTGCTGAGGAAGCCAGTTTGCGTAGTTTGGCATAAGCCTTTTACTCTACCTCCCTATGAAAGTTGTCTTCCTTGGAGTTTTCAAGCCTGCTCAGTGCTGAGGAATAGGAATTCTCCTTTTGGATACTAACTTTTACTGGCCGTTGCAAATCTTCATCACCTCTGTGTACAGCTGTCCTCTATACACCCCAAATAGTGCATGTTCTGCCAAATGTGTTCCTGGGTTTTGTAGAAGCCTCAGGTACAGTTGAAGGAGGCATCTTATTTATTAATCTAATTTCTTCATACATTTCTTTGGAATATTTGCCTCCTTTGCTGAAATAACAAAATGTGATGCAATTTCTGCTCAAAATTACCAAAAGCAACCTTGGTCTGAGCTATGTGATGTTTCAGCATCAACAGTGGTTTTGCCAAGATAAATTGTTTATTGGATTATCTCAGATTAGCTGCATTACAGCAGCAGTGCTGAAAAATCCCTTAGAATCACAGAGTCATTAAGGTTGGAAAAGATTTCTGAGATCATTGAGTCCCAGCCTTTGACCAAACATCACCTTGTCAGCCAGGCCATGGCACTGAGTGCTGTGTCACTTCTTGAGCACCTCCAGGGATGGGGGCTTCACCACTTCCCTGGGCAGCTCCTTCCAATGCTTGACAATCTTTTCAGTGAGGAAATTCCTCCTGATGTCCAACCTGAACCTGCCCTGGCACAGCTGCAGGCTCTGTCCTCTTGTCCTGTAACTCCTTGCCTGTGAGAAGAGGCCGATCCCCACCTGGCTCCACCCTCCTTTCAGGCAGTTCTAGAAAGTGATAAGGTCACCCCTGAGCCTCCTTTTCTCCAGGTTAACCCCCCCCAGCCCCTCCTTAGAGAAGAGAATCCCAAATTTCCCGTGTAAGAGAGGAGATGCATTATTAGCTGAACTGAGTTGAAGTTCTCCAAAGCTGCGTCCATGACCTAACTGCTTTCTTGGGTTTTGTTGGTTTGTTTTTTGGTTTTTTTTTTGTTTTCTTTTTACAGCAGACCGCAAAAGCTTTTGCACTATTCATAGCACAGGCTATTTAAAAAGCTGGCCTCCAACAAAGATGGGCCTGGATGAAGATAACGAGCCAGATAACGAGGGTTGTAATTTAAGCTGCCTTGTTGCCATTGGAAGGCTCCATCCCCATGTGGTCCCGCAGCCGGTGAACGGCGAGATCCGAGTGAAGCCCACGGAATACGTGTCCCGGCACGCCATAGATGGGAAATTCGTCTTCGTAGATCAGAGGTGAGAGTTCCTCCAACTTCCACCACAAGTCACTGTCCAGCAGTGCCTCACCGACAGCTTTCCAAGTTGGGTTGGGTTTTGAGGTGAAGCTCAGAGCTATTACTCTGCATTTATTCAGTATGACTGATTAAATTAAAAAAAAATCCCCCAAACTTCCAAAAATACGGCAGAATAACGCCAGGATCATTTCTGCCAGTTCATTAAGGGGGTTATGTATATGTGTAATCTTCAGAAGAAAATGTTTTGAAACTGGACCCTAATTGCTACCTGTGTTATTGGAACCCTTTTGCAAACACCACACAGTGAAGTGGCTGCAGAGGCTGGGTTAGGCTTTGCTAGCATGTACACTTACATAACTGTTTACTGGGACACATTCTGCTGGATTAATGCTTCTCTATGTAATCTTTTGTGTCTGTAAGAAGGAAAGCTTTTCATAAGGTTATGTCTTGGAAATGGTTTGAGAACTTGTGCCAGTGTGGTATCTGCTTTCAAGCATTATTTATTGTCTAAAAGGCTAGTTCTTTCCTTTTCCAAAATAAATGGCTTGAATTTTCTTAAGTAGTAGGCACATATGACCTGAATCTTCCTTGAAAATTACTGTAATCATCAGGCAGTAGTAGGAGGTTGAAAGATGTTAATGGAGAGGTTATGCTGGGTTGGTTGGAGAGGGGTTACTTGGTTCCCTTCCTTGTCAAGAGGGATTGAGACTGCCCAGGTGAGGCTGTTCCAGTGTCCCTGTGGTTTTGGCTCCGGTGCTTGAAACATAGAAAAGCCCAAACTCTGACAGAATCTGCCTGCTGGAATTGCTTTCAGGGGAGACTCAGCTGATCTTTAGTGCCCTTTGAGAGGAAGTAGAGGATAGTCATGGGAGGAAGTGCAGTAAGGAGAATGGGTTTTTTTTATGTTACCTGTCTGGTTTGGGGTGGTTCAGTTGTGGGTTTTGGTTAGGTTGTCTGGGTGTTTTTGATTTTAATTTGATGGAAAGCTTTTGAAAATACCAACTCTTGAGTGCTCAGAGCTGGTGCTCACCCTGTGGAGCTGTGGGAGCATTTGTAGCTTTCTGTTGCTCAGAAAATGCCATTCTGTCTTGTTTATAGGCAAGTTTTATTTTCAAAAGATCAGACATATTCTCTTGATGTGTAGCTTTGAGGTATTTCTGAAATAATGAGACTCAGAAAATGTTGACCCATTGGATTTAAACACATATGCTTTTATTTAATTGTTTTCCAGCTGTTGTTTACAGTCCTTGGGATATGTATGCTACTTCAAAGGGCTCTTTGAAGGGGAATTTATTTAGAAGAAAGCCTCATCTGTAGGCCTGAAATTGACATCCAATGATCCTTGCTTCTACTGGAGAATATTTAGGCACCTGTAAAAATTGGAAACAATTTATTTCCAAGTCTTTTTTTTTTGTTCATATAGACTTGCACTGTTCCTTTAGCATTTGTCCAAGGAACTCAGGAAAGAAACACTTCTTAAACTCCCTGTGACCTTTTTTGTCCTTATGGTTTGCATGGTCCCTGGAGAAGCACTGCTATGGATTAGGTACCAATTAGCTGGGCTGCCACAGCCAGGGAGCTGCTTAACAATTCACTGTGGAAACAGCAGCTACACTGAACAGAGTTTTAAAGAGAATCACCTCTCCTCTTATTTATTCAGTACTTCTAATTGGTCTGCATGGTGAATTTGAGAGTAAAATTAGCTTTATTATCTATGCAGATGACATCAGATACAGCTTCAGAATTCAGAGCTGCCTTGTTAAGTCGGAGAAGCGAGCTGAGGAAAAAAGTAAATACAGGATGAAATTCCAGAAGGACACAAACAATTTCCTTCCTTGCATAATAGAACAGGGTCAGATACTGTCTGTTGATGTCTGTAATTTGGTGCAGATTCTCCTTTCCACAGCACCTGTTCATTCTGCTGTGAAAAGAAAAGGGCTGACAGATCACCTACTGATGCTCATGCTGCTTGTTCCCCATCTGTGTTGGGTGTCCCACCACAGCAGTGCTGCTAAAAGGCTTGGTTGCTCAAGTTCTTGGAATAGTGGAATAAGGTTGACTTGGTTCCCAGCTCTTCCATTTTAAAGATAGACTTTGTTTTGCTGCTTTGTGGTTCTCTTAGAGATTGCTTTGATGAGTTATCTTGGAGTTAAAGTGTCCTGGGATAAGGTTCACCAGACAAAAGTCAGTTTGAGTTCATTTCCTTCACCAGGACTGAGGTCTTTGATCCCCCTGTCAAGGAGGAGATGAGGTGTAAAGCACCTGATCGGTGCTGCATTCTCTTGGTGTGTTTGGGAACATACAAAAATGCCCCACATTTAAATGCTATGGATTTTGTGCTTCAGCTTTTTCCCTTCTGTTCTTATTCATAATTATTAATATGTACTAATTTCTACATTTTATTATACTTAATTTGGGCTTTTTTGAGATTGAAGAAGAGGTGTTGATCTACCTAAGTTTGTTTCTTATTGCCCTTCATGTTTAATTTGCATTGGGATAGTTTGGAGTTGTGCCACTTATTTCAGTTTCTTCAAGGAACTGTCACTTCTCCCTCAGTAATTTTCTTCTAAGAAATGTATAAAATCCAAGTTGAGTTTGGTGTGGTGTTGTTTTGTCCCACTCTTGAGTTCTCCAAACCTTTGATGTCTGTTTTGCAGTGGCATTTTATGCAGAAAGCTTTGTGTTATCTTGTGGCTGCTACAGGGCAGTTTCTTTCAGGCTTAAATTCCCAAAATTACAGCGTATCTTCAAAGCCATTTAGAGAGTCTTAACATCCCCTCTGGTGGTGGTAGGTCAAATGCAATATTTGTGGGCTCTGGGTGTTAGCTACTTTTTTAATTACCTGAGAATTAAAAATAGTATTCTTAAGGAATTTTTTTTACCTTCTAAGGCGAAAATTCCTTTCCGCATTACTTGAGCCTTACCCAGCCTCGGTGTGAGATTTAGGAATCTCTGACTAATACTTCAACTTGAAAATATTTTTTTTTTTTTAAATTTTCTTCCTCTCCCTCCCTTCCCCAGGGCAACAGCCATCCTGGCATACTTACCCCAGGAACTTCTAGGTACTTCGTGTTATGAATATTTTCATCAAGATGATATAGCACATCTTGCAGAATGTCACAGACAAGGTATGATTATTAATAATTCAGGAAAGAAGTTTTGTTCCAAATATTGGGAACAGTTGTTGTGTGTTAAGGAAACCAAACAGACTTGAAAAGATTTGGGTATTGCTGTTTGCAAATGCTTTAGTCGAGAACATTGTGCTGTATGTGCCAAACACTGATTATTTTAGACTTGCATGGATTTGTAGGGAATATCTGAGGTTCAGGATGGGTGAGGGGGATGAGGGAGGAACAGCGTTTTTCTTGAGGGGTGAGGGGAGGAATTAACTGGGTTTTCACTGACAAGGGCTCTATTTATGTTGTTGTGGTGCCTGTTAAATACAAATCACTTGCTTTCTGCCTGTCTTCAGTTTTGCAGACAAGAGAAAAAATTACAACTAACTGCTACAAGTTTAAAATAAAAGATGGCTCTTTTATTACGTTGCGGAGTCGCTGGTTCAGTTTCATGAACCCTTGGACCAAAGAAGTAGAATACATTGTCTCCACAAACACAGTCGTTTCGTAAGTGCTTTTCCCTCAGCAGGTGCTTGGAATGGCCCATTGTTTTGCCCTTTTCTCACGTGAGATTTGTCCTAAATATGTGCACACCTTCTAAATGACAGTAGGTGTCTTCTCCAGGTAACACCCTGGGGAGAGGAGGTTTAGTTTAACAATTGCAGTAATTTAATTTCTGGTTGTTAAAGCCTGCAGAAAATAGAGATATTTTCTTTCTTTGGAAAAACCTGGGATTCGGTCTTTGTAGGGTCTTACAGGACACGCATTTCTTTGTTTTGGCAGGTACTTCTTCCCCCCTTTTCCATTTTCTTGAGGTCACTTCTCTCAGCAGAGTAATTGCTGTAAAGGAATTTTCTGATGAGAGAAGCTGTTGGGGTCCTGCCTTGCACACTGAGGTGGAACAGGGTGGTTCATTTCTGTTGTTTATCTAGCCCTGATGTCAGTCACAGAGGTGACGGTGACTCACAGACTGCTGAAACCCTGAAGCATTCCATGCTGAAACTCTGGCTGCATGACTTGGGTTTTAATCACTGACAGGGTTTTCTCTCACTGGTTCTTCTAATCCTTGAACTCCACAGCACCACGGTCCTGGACAGCGGGGACGCGGCCTTTCCGCAGCTGGCGGCATCTCCACACAGCATGGACAGCGTGCTCCAGGCTGGAGAAGGTAACTCCTGTGCTCTGGGAATTATTGGCTGTTGTATCTTGGGAGCAGCTCATCCTGCCTGCACAAATTTGCTGCGCTTCTGCACTGAGATGTGTTAATATATCCTAAGGAAAATAAGGTTTAGTTTCGGGTCTGAGCCACAGCTGCTGAGGGTTGCTGTTGTTAAATATGCATTTCCAAAAGCAGGCAATTATCCATTCTGGATAAGCAATGCTGAGGCCTTTCCTCCGCTCTGTGTGGTCTTTTCTCTGCTTTGGAGTATATCAGGCTCCTCCCTGACAACCTCCCAAGTGCTGTGCAAGTGTGAAATCACATTACAGTGACAGCTCCTACCTGTTCAGCCCTCACTTTTCCTTCCACTTTTCAATTCCTGCAGTTACCTGCCAGGGGCTTTATTTGCAGTCATCAGGTGCCGTGGGCTTATCCCATATTGAATGGAATATGCACTGGCAAGTTCTTCACACAAAGCAGAGAACAAATTTGTTTGGAGAAGAGCCTGTCTGGGCACAGAGAAGAGCAGGTCTGACAAGGCCATTCTGTACCAGCTCTGGACAAGAGGTAGCACCAGATGCTCGATTCTGAAAGAGAACAACAGCCAGATTCTGAAGGAGTTGGGATCTGTTCTGTCCCTGCTGGCACTGAGGGACATCTGAGACCCAGCACAGCTCTGGGCAAGCCAGAGCTTTCCATATATTTGAAGGCATTCACCAGTTGGTGGAACTGTAAATAAATCCAGTTCAGAAGGTCTTGCAGCTGCTCAAAGCCTAAACACAAATGCTCTGTGGACAAGGTTTGCAAGCTTTTATCTGATCTGAAGATATCCACTCATTTCAGGTGGCCCCAAAAGGACCCATCCTACTGTGCCTGGAATTCCAGGTGGAACAAGAGCTGGGGCAGGTAAAATAGGGAGGATGATTGCTGAAGAAATCATGGAGATTCACAGGTGAGAGAAAATGGCGTGAAGTTAAGTTGTTTTATTATTGTTCTTTAAGAGGAATTAGACTTCCTTAATTTCCTCTTAAAGAACAATTTACTCAAGCTGAGTAAGGAATGATCCAGCTGTATTTCATAGACAGCTACAGGTTCCTGTTCAGCATCCCTGAGGCAGTCAACCCCCGCAATGAAAGCATGAAGTTACAGCCTTCCAGCTTTCTCTTGCAAAAGACTGATACTGGAACTTTTTTGCAGTGGTGATGATGATGACCTGTTTACCAGAAACAGGAGTTAAAAAGAGCAGCTAACTAGAAACAAATCCATCCCAGACTGTTCTTTTCCCAGTGACTTGAGGCTGTGAGTGGCACAACCTCCAAATGCCAAAGCTATTGACTGTGTGCCAAAACAGCAATGTTTGTTTTCGTGCAATCCATTCACTCAGATGCTTTTGGAGTTGTTAGATGTTCATGATGAGCTTGTGCAGTTCCCCTGCAGCTCTTGGAGCAAGGACACAATGCTGGGGCCTTCCCATGGCACTTGGGTTTGGGGCTGGGTCAAACACATTGTCACTAAGGGGCTGTGGGGATCCACAGCTGCTTCCAGTGGGTACCACTTAATTTCTGTTGGCTAAAAATCCCTGTTCTTCACAGATTTCCTCTTGGGATCTGTGTTCCCTGTCCTATAAAAGTGGTCTCACCCAGCAGATGTTTAGTGGTAGTAATTTAACCAGACTGAGCTGCAGTCCAGGAGCACATTCAGTCTGTTTCCCATAGCTCTGTTCCTGCTGCAGGCAGGAGACTCCGTCCATCCTCACTTAAGGCAACAGCAGACCTAGCCCTAAGGCTTCATTCCTTGCTGTAGGAATAGGAAAAAGGGGAAAGAGGAAAAGAAAAAAAACCAAGGCTGAGCCAATACTTTGAAGCTTAACCATCCCTTTCAGTAGCTGTAGAACACTTAATTAGCCGTGTGAGTGTAGTAGTGCAGTTACCACCCATGTTTGCATTTCAGTTCAGACCCTGGGTTAGTTCCAGTCCTTTTTCAGCAGCTGTTACTATTTTCCAAAGCTGCCTTCTGTTCAGCTTTCCCAGGGGAACTCTGCCAAGGAGAAGATTCCCATTTCCATTGCTTTTCTCTGTAACTGCCCCTCCTCCCTTTGGGCTAGAGATTTGTTGGTTCTACAGTCAATACATTATTCATTATTAAAGATGTTTGATCAAGCTGTGGAAAATGGAAGTGAACAATGTGGCTTTGAGCAGTTAAAAACAATCCAGTGTCCAGAGTACTTCTGTAGCAGTAGCTCACTGAAGGAGTCTGGGTTGTGTGACTGAGGCAGCTGGAATTCTTCGCTGGTGGAAATTGAAGTAAAATACACAAAAATGGGGCTTTCCTTAGCAGCCAGGACCTTTTCTTTCTGACTCTGTGAAGGCTGTCCAGGAAAAAAAAAAACAGGGAGGAGGTAAAGCTTGCAGACCAAGCAGGCTGGATTTACACACATTGCTGCTCCTGCTGATTTGAGGAACACTGGAAAAGGGAGGAAATAACAAAAATGAAGCTCATGCTTTCAGCACCTTATGGCAGCTGATACTGAAGTCAGCATTTGAAACTCCACGTCTCTGAGTTGCATGTAAATCCATGCCCCGTTTTATGCATGTTTTAGGATAAGAGGATCATCACCTTCCAGCTGTGGCTCAAGTCCCCTGAACATCACCAGCACACCCCCGCCTGACACATCCTCACCAGGAGGGAAGAAGGTAAGAATAAGCTTCCCCCACAGTCTGGGGCCAGTCATGGCAAGGGATCTGGGATTTGCTTGTGGGAGCAACTCCTGGCTGCTGGTCTGGAAGGGTCTGACTGAGCCAAAGCGCTGCAGTGGTCACAACCCCTGTGCAGCACTGCCTGAAGGGCAGAGCAGCAGTTCCCAAACACCAGCAGCGTTTGAAATCCACCTGCCTTTTAGGTTGTACTTTTTCAGCAGAGCTGCAAGGAACAGCTCTCTCTCCACCCTCCAAAAACTCTCTAACACCCCATGCTGGTGAACGCTGGAAGTGCTTTAACGGGAGCCCTTCCCGTGCCTGAGTGAATCCCACCAGTTATGCCACAGGGCTGCTGTAGCACAAACCAGGACAATTCGGTGCTTTCCTGGGCACTGAGAGGGTATTTTTAAGTCAACACTGTGCACCTGCCTCACTCTGAGATTGCTTGAGTAGCACTCAGGTGCCATTACCAGCACTGAGCCACCTGAACACTTGTCCTGGCTGCTTCCAGCAATCTCTAAATGCTTGTGGAAGTTTTATCCAAAGCAGGAAGAACACTTATCCAGATCCTTATGCACTGCTTCAGGCTTACTTAACCTTTTTTTCTCAGAAATTATGATGACTACACTTAAGAATTGCTTGTACTGGAGCAGACAGTAAATATTTCTGTCTATTCCCAGCTCTCTTTGTTCTTGAAATAAAACTCCAAGTTGGAACAGACTTACAATTCCAGTAATAGTTATTCTTGCTGCTCCTGCTCTACACTATTCAACATGTACACACAGAATAGGGGCTGCTGGAATGGCATAAAGGAAAATACAGGTGAAGGATTGAGTGTTTTCAGCACCACCTTGATATTTCTCTTTGTTTAGAAGAGTGTTTGTTATAAACCACAGGGGTTTTTTGGGAAGTCCATCTGCCCTATATTAAAAATCCCAGTATAGGACAGTTTAAGACTTAATGCACCATTTCATGCTGCTTTATAGCTTCTGTTTTGTCTTTCAAGATCTTGAATGGTGGCACTCCAGATATTTCTTCAGCTGGGCTGCTGTCTGGGCAAATCCAGGATAATTCTGGGTACCCATATTCCGACAACTCCTCTATCCTGGGTAAGTGCAGTCACACATGAGCATCCTCAGTACTGCTAAACACACATGGACACTAACAAGATGGTTGGTTTTAGCAGTAACTTGCTTTTACCATCAGCAGGCTCCATCTGGAGTACAGAGTCCACAGCCAAGCACTCTGTGTGCCCAGCCTGTTTTGTAAACTTATTTTATACTGGCAATTTTCTTAGGTAGTGCTTGGAAGCCTCTTTTCTCTTGCTGAGTCAGTGTGAGTTAGCCCAGCTCCTTGCCTGCTGCCTCCCAGATGTCGATGTGTTGTGTTTGAAGTCTGGCTCTCAGGTTGTCCCTGAGGCAGAGTGGTCACTGCTGCAGTGACCCAGTGTCCCTCCTCTGCCACGCGGCTACCAGGGCTGTCCCTGGCACTGCAGCTTGGGCCTCAAACCCCTCGGTGTTCCCCACATGATCCCTCCCAGCTGGTGGCAGTGAAGGGAGCACGCCCCTGACCTGCGGGCCTGTGCTGTGTTCCCTTGCAGGGGAGAACTCCCACATAGGCATCGACATGATCGACACGGAGCAGGGCTCGAGCAGCCCCAGCAACGACGAGGCGGCCATGGCGGTCATCATGAGCCTGCTGGAGGCCGACGCGGGGCTCGGCGGCCCCGTGGACTTCAGCGACCTGCCCTGGCCCTTGTAAATGATGCACCAACACCCAATATCCAAGTGCATTTACTGGTGGAGCTCTGTAGTCTGTGAAACTTGTGGGACTGAGAGGCTTTTATGTAGGAATTTCATAAAAGCTGTGTCAGAATGCAACTCATCCTACCATGTGTAACTTCAGACAAAGTGGAATAACCTGCTACAGTGTTCTGTGTTGATTTGGTTAGCTGTGTATAGCTTGCAATACTTGTATATTTTGGATTCTGTTGTTTGAAATTTTTTTTAAATCACTGTGCAACTCACTGGCATCAGTGGTAGCTTTTATATGCAAATGACCATTTCAGATGTATGGTGTGTTTTTACACTGCAAAACAGTCCCCATGTGGATATTTCTTATACTAATTGTACCATAAAGCTGTTTATTCTTTCTTGTAAGAATCCTTTACTATAAATATTGTTAAAGTGTAATGTATTAGACAGTTAAATATTTTTAAAATAAATGTTTCCCTTGTTCTACGATGGAGCATTTACTTTGATAAATAAATTTGATAAAACCCTGCTGAAGGTGCATGCTAGAAGCACTTGGTAGTTATCATTTCTTTAGCCTTGGGGGAAAAGGGAGGAGAACCAGTGCCTTCCATACACTTACACCACTTTGTCATGACAATAAATTCCCAGGAAAGCTATTATTACTTACTCCTAGATCCAGGTTTATCCTGAGAAAAGCACAAGGGGCAGGTGGGTTGAAATAGGCTGATTATCTTTAAGAAATACTTGTTTTTCACTTAATATTAACCATCCTTCCCCTGAGGAAAGAAAAGCAACTACTTGCAAAATTCAGAATTCACAGATAATTCAAGCCCATTAAAATAATGGAAACTTTATTTGCATGAAAAACTTGTTTACAATCATTAATAAATGAAGAATGAACCATCTGCATTTTCCTATTTCATGACACTTATGAAAAATGTATTAAATAAATATTTGTGAACAGCTTAAGGTAAGGCAAAATTTAAGATAAAGCCCCTATCCGTTGTTCACAATTTTTGAACATGGCTCACGCTGCAAACAAGTGAAAAAATTCACTAAAGAACTTGAACAAGATGTTACATGGGTCATTGAATCACGTCCTCAATCCAAAAACCCAAGAGTAAGTAGTTTTGTGCTCAACCATATACAATAACTTTAAAAGGGTCAATCTATTCAGAGCAAAACTATGTACAGTTAATACCTTTGATAGAAGCACTTTGTTAGTATTGTGCAATACATTTATAAAAAATGGCTTCAAATTCCATTTCTCAACCATTTGTAAAGTGCTACTATCAATTCCCACTCTGCTTCCTAACCCCGTGTCACGACAGCGTTCCCAGCCCGCCCTGGCACGCGAGGGGCCGCGGAGCGGGGCCAGGCCAGCTCACAAGTCACCAACGTCACAAACCTACTGGTAAACACAGACACGTACGTCACTGAACCCAGTGCTGGATCTGTACTCTTCCCAGAGCAACCAGGCATCCCTTGGGGCCATGCCAAGGTCCCTACTGCAATATCCTAAACACCGGTACACAATGGAAAAACTGGCATTGCAGTGTGGTATGAGCTGAGTACAGTCACTGTAAGGAGCATGCTTGTGGTGGGGGCAGCGCGATCAGAGCGGGGGGTTCTGGCCCTCGGCCTCCAGCTCGCTGTTACTGGGGGCAGGGTGCATGGGCAGGATGTCCAGCTCGTCCACCTGCGGCGTGGGGTGCATCACCACCAGCTGGTCCTGGGGGATGTCTGCTGCCGCCGCCGCCAAGTTGGTGATGGATTTGCTCTTCACACACTGGAAGTCAACGTGCCGGCTCTTCCCTTCCTCCTTCTCCCACGACATGCGGATGAATGGCCTCTGCACGTAGTTGTAAATCACCTCCGGCCGCCCGCCCGGCCGCTTCTTCACCTTCTCCTTGTACGTGGGGTAACCTGTCAAAGGCAGGAAGCACAGCACCATCAGCACTGCTGGGACACAGAGCACAGCACCATCGGCACCGCTGGGACACACAGCACAGCGCCATCAGCACTGCCACAGCACCATCAGCACTGCTGGGACACAGAGCACAGCACCATCAGCACCACTGGGACACACAGCACAGCACCATCAGCACTGCTGGGACACACAGCACAGCACCATCAGCACTGCTGGGACACAGAGCACAGCACCATCAGCACCACTGGGACACACAGCACAGCACCATCAGCACTGCTGGGACACACAGCACAGCACCATCAGCACTGCTGGGACACAGAGCACAGCACCATCGGCACCACTGCGACACCGTGCACAGCACCATCGGCACTGCCTGTACAGAGCACAGCACCATCAGCACTGCCTGTACACAGAGCACGGCACCATCAGCACCGCTGGGACAGAGAGCACAGCACCATCAGCACTGCCACAGCACCATCAGCACTGCCACAGCACCATCAGCACTGCTGGGACACAGAGCACAGCACCATCAGCACTGCTGGGACACAGAGCACAGCACCATCGGCACCGCTGGGACACACAGCACAGCGCCATCAGCACTGCCGCAGCACCATCAGCACTGCTGGGACACAGAGCACAGCACCATCAGCACCACTGGGACACACAGCACAGCACCATCAGCACTGCTGGGACACACAGCACAGCACCATCAGCACTGCTGGGACACAGAGCACAGCACCATCAGCACCGCTGGGACACACAGCACAGCACCATCAGCACCGCTGGGACACAGAGCACAGCACCATCGGCACTGCCACAGCACCATCAGCACTGCCGGGACACAGAGCACAGCACCATCGGCACTGCCTGTACACAGAGCACAGCACCCACTGGCACTGCCTGTACACAGAGCACAGCACCCACTGGCACTGCCAGTGCAGATGGTTATGCTGTTTTCAAGTCACCTCTCCCCTGTGCCCCAACAATAATGTCCATTTTACACATGACTACCGGGTACCAGCATTGCAGTTTGATGCCAGAGTTGTTCCAAACCAAGAAATGCCACCAAAAATAATCTGGTATTAGCTGGCATTACAGGCAGGGCCTCTTCTCATTTAGCTGAAAGGCTCCCACCTTGTTCAGCTGAAATCAGTTATTTTAGAGTTCACAACCAGTTAAAAGCATTTGCCTTTCTTGGCAAATTACAAACGTAACTATGACAACTTGGTGAGTGAATGATAGAAATCCTGCTAATTATAAAGGCTAGATTCTAAAATATCTGGGTCAACAATCAGAAGAAAAATGTAATGCAAAGAAACCCAGTTCTTACATTCACGATAAAAATCAGACTACTCAGTGAGATGTTACAGACCAGCCTCCTAACTGGAGGATAACAAGATGCTTATTTCACAGATCAGGATTTCTTTGCACTTCACTGATCACCTGGAGAGTTTTGTATTTCCTGAAAGAATATGTTTTCCTGCCACTTAGCATGGCATTTTTCATTTCACACCCTGAAAAGGACACCAACCCAAGAACACAATATCCAAAGTTGTACAAATGCATTGTTACTTTAAACAAAGCACAGAGAAGATTTTGTGTGGAAATTAAAGGGCAAAGGGCATGAGATGCAAGTCATGAAGTCAGCAGAAACCACCTAAGTTGTCTGCACAGAGCCCAGCAGCCAGACACAGGTTGGACATCAGTCTGGAGCCTGTTGCTTGCTGGGTACCATTCCCCCTCTGGCCATTCTGTCACCCAGCCTCAGCAGGAAAGACAACACCAACCCCTTGCTTTTCCAGCTACAGAAAAAACCATAAAGCAGAGGAGTGCAGCAGACCCTGAAGGCCAAAGAGTGAGAGTACAAGCAATGCTTCCCTTACCTTCAATGCCCAGGCGGATCTTCTTGAGCCCCCTTTCCTTCAGAACTGATTTGGCCACGTCTCTATTTTCAATGTATTTGAAGAATCTATACAACTTTGTGCTGTAAATAACTAAAAATACATTTTAATGAGAAAAAAAACCCCTATATTCAAATAGTAACCTTTTAGCCTTAAAACACAAAGGTTTATCTTTTCCACTGTTTTGCTTTACTCCAGTATTCCTATTTCAGAAGAGGGGGAGAGACTCAAGAACTCTTGAGGAAAACAGCTGAAGACACTGGGGAATGGGTTGGTTGCACATCTTGCAGGGAAGTCCAGTCCATTTACAGGTGCTTAATATACACACAACCGTAATACTCCAAAAATAACACTTCTTTTTTTCCCAAAAAAACCTTCTAGTTTTTCTCCCACAGTACACGACTCCTACCCATTTCACTCCTCAAGCTCTTTATGAAGAAGTATTTTCTTCCCCCTCACTAGCTGACAATACCTTAATAATAAAAATTAGCTTCTCTTTTTAATTAGATTTGAACATAACAAGCAACATATGCTTCTGTGAAACAACATATTAAGCAGAACTACCGAAACTAAGAGGTTTTTATTTTGTGAGGCATTAGGGATGTTGTATAGACTTTGCTAATGGTGCTTCTGTACAACAACTTTAAATCAGCACTTGCACTGCCACCTCTACCATGGCATGGCTTGGTGGGAACAACGAGGATAAACTTACTTTGTGAATACTCCTCTCCCATTTGTGGGGGATACTCTTCATCCCAGTCAACAACATCATCATCTGTCAGCACAACGATGTGGCACTCCCTCTCCCCACTTTGGGCACTGGCTACCATTAATGGGAGAATCATTTCTTCCAGGTAAAACTCAAATTGCTTGCGAGCACCATCATTTGACAATTCATGCATGAGAGCACCTAGAAAAAAATTTTAAGCATAGGCACATTTGAGAGCTTGGTAGAGAGATAAAGGCAGCAATAAGAAACAGTAGATCTGTTTATCTTGTAGTATTACTGCAGACAGGTGTAAAGACACTTAGTCTATGAGCTTATGTAAGTTCAGACCTTATTTGAATATTTACGAGAAGCTGAAACTAACAGGCCTGTCCTACAGATATTAACACGGTGTTGGGCAGAGAGAGGAATGACTCTGAGACCTCCTTTATGTTTTACTACTGCTGAACATTTGGTAATTGTGCAAGATTGCTCTCAGTTTTCCTAAAAGAAACATTATTTAAGCCAGTTAAGAGCGGAGCACACAGCCCTCGTTTCATAAGCAGTAGCTTAAAACCAAAGCTTCTCAAAGCCCTCACGGCAGGACCTGCTAAATCCTCTAAGGACAGAGAGCTCCAGGCATGTGGCAGGGTGGGTGGGCCTGCTGGGGAAGGCACAGGTGTCCTGCACAGCATTCCCAGCAGGAATTCCACAGGCTGGCCCTGCACTGCACACACAGGGAGAGCACAGGGACCAGAGCCACAGGCAAGACTTGGGCTGTGCTCAGGGATGAAGGAGCTGGAGAGAACAGCACGTGCTGGGAACCCTGGAGCACCATACTCCACCAGCAAAGCTGTGATACTTCCACCAGGGAGACAGCCTCATTCTCCTAAGCAAGGAGCTGAAAAAATTATCCTCCCTGTCCTCTGCAAAAAAAAGGTACCACTGAATGTTACTGTATCTGTACTGCTCATGCAATCCTAGAGTGAAATATTCCATAGGGTGACCACAGCAGAGAATCAGATACTGAAATACCAGACATTATTTTTCAAAGAGCATAATCCATCGGTTTTAGGGCTTTATTACATAAGAGACAAAAAGGGATGGATTTTATTCATGTAGTGCCAGCCCTCTTCTTAATCTCAATAAAGGATATGATTCAGAATTAACACACACACACTTACTTAAATCAATTCATATAATTCAAATTATTTTAATAAACTCTGTACTTACTCAGATCTCTGCATTTTATAGTACTATACTCAAAGGAGATACAGAGATAGTCACATGCTTCTCTCAGTTCAGGAATAGATATCCCATCAGGACAGCGTATCACCCCAGTCTTGTAGTAATCCTGCAGGAATGCACCACGAAAAAATACAATGCACAACACTCACCAACAGAAACATTTCATCATTTTATTTATGATACCTTCTCCACAAAGAAAGCCCCCAAAATGTAAAACAGCAACAAATGTTAAACTTTATGAATCTTCCTGTCCTCAACTTTATCAGTTTTCAGAGCTGCAGTCAGAGCAGAGAGTTCTGGTTAAAATCGTTATTTAAGTGACAACTATTAATACTGATAATTTTGCTGTCTTTTATCGATACTTCACTGAGCTCTTCCCATTCCAAGTCTGCTGACAAAGCAGTACAGCAGCTCTACTTCCTTGTGTGGATGTGAAATACATAAGGGGCCATTTCCATCTCAGACTGAAGTTTGCTTTACTCCTGTTAGTGGCAGGAAGTTAAATTCCAGTACTCCGTTTCACCTAATTTCAGCTCTAGAAGGGCAGAATATACCTGAATTTGCTGAACTAAATGTATAGGAAAAGGTCAACTAATTTCTGTCAGGAAGTAATCTTTGGTTTCTTTCATGTGTACTTTCTCTCTCTCCGACTGTCACATGCTCATATCTAGGAAAAGGGGGTTCATTTCAAGCATTTTCCCCCCCTCTGCTAAACAAAAGAGCAGTATCTATGCCATCCACAGAATCTAGCTATGCGAGTTAGGTTAAACCAGGAAGTTTTACTTCTTAATAGTGCTTGTCCTAAGAGTAATTGCCCCTAAAAACTCACCAGAATAGCACGAAACACAGTGGAACCAATTCCTTCAGCAACTTCATACTCTCCTTTTTCATTGGGACGTGTAAAGTTGTGTTCTCTGCCTGATCCAAACATCCTGCTCAAGAATCAAAGTAATTTTGGTTAAAATTCCTTACTATGGTTCTCTTGTTTGTAAATAAGAAAAATGAAATGCAAAAAACCTGTACAGAAACAGCAGGGAAAAAGCAGTGCATTCTATTCAGTTGGGTTTATGTTTTCCACTTAATGATCTGACATGTCTTTTCTGACCACTTTTCAGGACAAGAAATAACACTTAGGAAAAGGCAGTCTAACAGGATACAGGCTTAAGGTAAATAATACATTCTTATTATAGTTACTTTTACCTCCCAAGCTGTTCCTGCTTAGTGTCCTGCAGACTGACATTGAGGGAAAGTGGGTTTATAAATAACCTGCGTGTTAGAGCGGTATTTCCGTATCTTTATTAACCTACTTTTCAATTAGCAGAAGATAAAATAAGCTTGTTCCTAGAACCAATCCCTAAGGGAGAGTAACTCAGCATCACACATGCACAAAAAATCCAGTGCATTAGGCAGTACCACTTACTCCGAGGCTGGGCATGGAAAAGGAAACTATTTCATTGCTTTATTTCAGCTGATACACTTCCAGTCTGTCTGGATATTTACATGTGGGCATGTACTGTATCATATACAAGTGCTTTAAATCAATTATTTCATTCCATTGATTCTTACTTCCATTTATTTCCTTTGACAGTTTAGACAGAGAAGCATTTTTTGCCTTCTCTGTGACTCATCCAACTTTTCTAAAAACAGGGATCCAAGGTACTATTTATCCCACACTGCGATGATTTAAACGGAGCAGAAATTGTTTAATCACATTTATTACCTGTACCATGGCAAAGAGATTTATATATATGTATTTTAAATATGATTATATCCTTGTGTGCTGAGAAACAGCCATATTTTAATGAAAAAGCCAAATCCAAAGTGACACAGACAAACCTTCATTTCTTTTCTTTCCTGATGCAAGATTTTAAGTGGTGCCCTCTGCGTTTGGACAAGGCAAAACCAACCAGAATCTGAGCACGTCAAGTATTGAATCTTTTCCCACCAAGCAAACATGTTAAATATGTTGCTCATTATAGTTTCTACAGAAAACATTACACACACATTGTGGACTGGCATTCAAGTGATCATTTTGAGCATTCAGTCTCTCTGCTGAGTGGCTCAGGGCTGTTACACTGATTATTTGACATTTCAGAAGATAAATGGGCTGAGCTTGAACATTGTCAGAGTAGGCCCACTAAGCAAAATAAATTCCTTCAAGGTTTTCCTCCTTGCTGTTTTGAAGGAGACTGTCTACACTCACTATGCCACTTTGTTTTATGAAGCACCTAGCTTTAAAAACGAGGAAGAATGAGGCAGACTGAATACAGAAGCAATGCCCAGGAAGACAAAGAAATGGCAACATCATGAAATGTTAATTTATTTATCAGCTGTCATCTCAAGGTAATAGACACCTCTTGGCCTCCCTGCCAAAACCAGAGGAGAACTTGCATGTGATTTTTACTTAAAGACATTTGCAAACTGGTAATATTAAACATTAACATGATCAGCTGCAGCAATATGAGTCCAACAGCTATTTAAACAGTTTAAATACCCATAAAGTATTTATGGCTCTCTGTAACAGTTGGGGACTAAGGAAAAAGACCAAAGCGGAAAAAGATACAAACCTGCCCAACATTGTATTAGGTTGTGCAGTGAAGATGGAAGGATCTACAACAAATCTGGTGTTGTCCACAATGAGCGTTACTCGTTCAGAAGTTCTGACATTCCGAGCTCCCTCTTTGCCATTTTCATACACAAACACCATTTCCCCACCAGCCTTGCAGCTGCCATCTGAGCTTGATTGGCTGCTGTTCCTGCTGCTGGTGCCCATGCTGACAACAGAACCATTTGGGGACATCTTCTGGGGCCGGGGGCTGCTGGGCCGAGATGAACTGTGATCCTTCTCACGATCTTTAGTGGCCACGAGGTGGAAGGAGAAAAAACCAGGAAATGAAATTAGAGATTTACATGAGTCCTATGTAGTTTGTGTCTTTCCAGGCACAAAACACATCAGTTTGAGAAGTTAAGTAGAAATTATTTTGGTTAAGTCTATTCTGGTTAAAGAAACCTTCAAAAATAACTGCCCATTTATGAGATTCTGAAGTTCGTATCACCTACACATAAAAGCCATCTCAACTTCCCCAGAAGTCTTTACAAAGAAAATTTACTATTCTAGTACTGAAAAAGGAACTCAACACAATACAGAAGCAATTGCATCACAGTTGGTGCTATAGCTCAAAGAAACAAACCATGATTTGTCACTTTAAAAAATCCCTTTTTCCTCTATTTCCAAAGACCTAGACCCTACACAGTAAAGGGGAAGTGTTTCCTCCATTATCTTAGCAAAATTAGATTGTTCTTGTGCTTTGAACTAAATAAGACCATCATGTAGGAATACACACTGCAGACTGAAAAAAAAGCTACAGCCTATCAAAGAAGGGTATTCCCAGCCCAGGGTACATGAGAGAAATCTGTACGTTGTGTCATCAACAAATAATGCTTTTTATTGCATTCAACAAAACAGTACTCAGGTTTAGAGAATTTTAATCCTGAAATGGCAGAGATCTGCACACACCAGAATGATACTGTCTTGTTGGTGAAGTGACATTCCTGATGCATGGAGTGAGCTGAGATTCTGCTCTTTCATGGGATGAGTCACGAGATCTGTCACTTGATCTGCGCCTGTCCCTGGATCTCTCGTGTCCACCACTTGCACCATGGAGGCTCATTTTGGTGTAGTCTATTCCTTTAGCAACACGGGATGAGGTGCTGAAAACAGAAATAAGTGAAATGTTCAGCATTTCAAAATCTCAGGGACATTACACATCTAAATTTTCAGGGCATTCACACTCCATGGACATGTTTCCAAGATTAGGATTATCCAGCTCCATTTTCTTTGTTGCACTCATGTTTATATTTACAAACAAGAACAATTACTTGGAACATGAAGTAGACAGCAGGAATTACCTGTTTGCTGCTGTGTGATCCACAGAGACAGCACCTGATCAGCTGAGCCTGCATGTGAACCTGCATTCACAAAAATCTCTGCCAGAACGGGTGAGTCAAATACAAATGAGCATTTTATTTTGATTCTTACTGTTAAATTAAGTGTTCTAATCAAACAACGAAATCAGAAGTTAGGTTTCATTGGAAAAAAATGATGCCCATTTTGGCAAACCCCTCTCAGACCACAGGCTGACTTCACACTTTTCCTGCAACTTGCCCTTTGCAAAGGTAGTCAGCCTTAAACTAAGGGATGAAGACAGACCAGCCAAGAGTTTATTTCTCTGCACATTCTGTTTTAAATTTTCACTTATTCTTAAAAAGAACAATAATAAGGCACCACAACCCAGGCAGCAAACATGAACTATACTATCAAAGCCACGACCTACCAGACTGTCAGTAACAAGCAGGATATTTGTTCCAAACCAGCAAATTTTTATATAATAGTTAAAGATGTCTTAGACTGTGATTAAGTTACATTACTCAATTTAAGGTATCAATTACATTTTCAAATTATTAAACCAACCAACAAAACTAGTCAGTTTGGAGATCCACAACTCTCAGAAATTATCTAAAATTTAAATATCAACTTGCAACAGCTATTGTTGAATTTACCAAAAATCCTTACATCTTCTATTTATACTCTTTAAAAGAGAAAAATTTATGTCTGAACAGCACAGACATGTCTGTGTCCTTGCACCCCACCAGAACTCCTAAAGCAGTTCCTTTGCTATTTACCTTTCAAGTGGGGGCATGACAACATTCCTTATTTATAGATTTTACTGAAGAAATGCCCAAAGCCTCAGGTAGTGGATAACCCAGACAGACATCTGCACAGCTACAAGGTCTGACAGACAAAGCAGAGTCAGAATTTCCCAGAGGAACCTCAATGCCCCACTTGCTTGCAACCTGCAAATCCCATAACTCCTACCAAGAGACCTGAAATAATGACTGCAGGAATGCTGCAGGAGAACACAGAGAGGTAAGAATGATGACCTAGCTAAGACAAGCACAACAAATACAAAAGCATTCACTGGACAAGCAGATTGAGCAGTGTCCTCTTTTTAGGTTGCTTAGAAGTAATGACCAAAAAAAAAAAAAAAAAATTAAGGCTATTCCATTAGCATGAGATGTTGCAGTTTCAGGTTTCAGTGATTGATAAGAAGAGGAGCTTAGAGAACAAAAAGGCTGTGATAAATGAGTGTTTAGCACAATGCAAGGAATCAGAAATGTACCTAAGGCACACAAGCTTCTCCCCACCCTGCCTGGATGAGGGCAGGATGTCCTGTCGACAAAGCACAACTTTGGTGCAGAGGGAATCTACTGCAATCCTGTTTCCTGCCAAGCTTAAAATATGCTGCAGTAAGAAATGCATCTTTGGGATGTGGAGTCAGCCAAAGGTCTATTGAATAAGGGAAAAGAACTGCAAGCCTTGATTCTGGCTGAAAACACTCAGATTTACGGTCCAAGAATAATGATCCAAGCACTTCCACTAAAAGGAAATTTCCTGAGGACTTCCACTGCAATTCTGAAGGTATTAAGATTTATAACATTTCAGCATGGCTAACATGTCTCCTTACTTGTTTTACTTCTCTATTAGAGAAAGGTAAATTCTTTATTTTTAAAGTGAAAAGTGCAAAAGTTTGCAAGAGTGAGATCTGCAAACCTCCCTTTCAAAAACATAATCAGTTTAGGAAAACCTTTGCACCTTTCCTTTGAGACAGATACATACATAATTTAACCATTTTAATAGATATAAAATATGCCCATAAATTATCAGAAATATGGGTTACAGCCTCAAACTCAAGACCAAAGTCTAACCGCAGTTTAAACATGAGAATATTCATTACTACTACAGCTAAACTTCAAAAAAAAAGGTCTTTTTTTTTTTTTTTTAAAGAACCTCTGTATCTCATCTGTGCATTTATATTTGCATGCTACGGTATAATCAAGGATGCCACAAAAGGGGGTGTGTATGTGTGGAGTACTCAAACACCTACATAGCAGTCTGGTGACAAAACATCTTTGCAAATCCCAATAAAGGCTCATGTGATCAGGCCTCTGTTGAAGCACAGCTTTGATCCTAGACCTGATAACATTTCCAGCCATGCTGTGAGAAAACAGAGTTTTGCAGGTGTCACATTTTATAGTATCAAAAAGCATGACTCACTGTTTCTCAGTAACTAAAGAGCTCTATTTGCTTTAAATAAGGGAAACACGCTAGAAAATTAAACTGAACCACTGTAATGGGATGCAGGCTTATCACACATTTTGGCAGAGCAAACATGAATTCCCCTTTAACAGAGAAGGCAATTAAAATGTGATTCTTAATCCAGAAAACCATCTAAAGCCACATTACCCTCCAAGCAGTGATTCAGAGTTCCCAGTGAAGCAGGGCAAACCCTAGTTAATAATCTCTTCCCAGGAGCGGATAGAAACAGGTGCTACAGGAAGCAACACTGACTCAGCTGGCACCACACTTCCTCCTGAGCCGTGCCCAAAGGAAGGACCAATGTCAGGCACGGCTGGACCTCCCAGAATGGGAACTGGGGCTACTTCTGCTTTGGTGCCAGCAGCCAGCAAGCCTGGAGGAGAGGGGCAGTGCTCAGGGATTATCTATCCTGCTCCTGCTGCCAGCCACAGCCATCCCTGCGGAGCCTGGGCCATCAGTTCAGCTCAGCACACCACACTAGGAGGTAGAGGCTGCCAGCTGGAGAAGGACACGATTCTTGAATAGTAAATCAACTGGTTCTGAAACACACAGATTAGTAAATAATTTCAAAGGGCTGTTCAAATTGCAGCTAGCCACAGCACTTCTTTGCTAGCTTCTATGTTGTACTTTCCTCTTTTAATGCACAGATTAATGCTAACTGTGAGACTGACACATCATCTATCAGCCACAAGATGCAAGCCAAAATTGCAGGATTTTTGAGAATTCAAGCAGTTTGGCTTGAGAAAGCACTGGCTGAATCATGAATCTTCATTCATCTTCGTAAGAGCCATCTAAAATGTCAATCTTAAATCTCATCACTGTTGAGTCACAGTTCACAAAAAATATTTCTTTGATCTGTTGGATATATACCTGACAAACTTGAAGTTCCATGTGTTCAACAGCATGAGCACTCAGAACAATGCTACCCCTTAAATATGACTTTGCTCTACAATGAACAAGAAAACTAACATGAGTTTAAACCTGAACAAAGAGAAAATACAGAGGTGGAGCTTAGCACATCAGAAAACACAGGCACTGGCTTTACCCTGCGATACCTGACTAGGAAAGTTGTGTCACTCAGCTACTCTAGTTACTCTGAAAAAGGAGATACATCTGGGGCCAGTACATATGAAAGGAGACCTGTGACTTCTATTTTCCTGCAAAGAGGCTTTAGAAGAAGTTGCAAGTGTTCAAAGAAAAAGGTATACATCAGAACTACCAAGTAATTTTGATTTATTTCATAGAAGGACTTGTTGGTCACATCCTCTTTTTCCCCTCCAACAAAGCCAGTGGGGCCAGGAGGTTGTTTCTGCAGGGAATGCACAAACCCTTCACTGCACACCAGCAATGTGAGGGACTAAGTACAAACCTGACTGCAGTGATGAAGGCAAGACAAATTGGCATTCACTGGGTAGTTCCACAGCTGTGTTGTTGCAGCTTCCTACCAATCTACACCAGTGGACATGGGACTGACCAAAGCAGAGCTGCCCCATTTGAAGAACAGGCAAACAGGAACTCTTCTGGTCCACAGAAGCACCACGCAGACCAGACACCACCAGGACTTCTCAACAGCAGTGAAACGCTGAGAGTTCCAAGTGCCAGGAAGCCATGGCTGCCACACTGCATTCACCTGTAATCTCAGTCCACAGCACCCAGTGGAGCCGGAACAGAGCCTTAGTTCAAGCCTCCAAGAAAGAGAACTGAGGCTACAATGGCCATCTCACCCTGAAAAGAAGTGTTTGCAAAGTCAGCTTTCAACTGATTCCCCAGCTGATGACCACCAGCTGCACTCTGGGCTGTGGAAGCCATAAGGCACAGCACCAACCCACAAGCAGAATTTTCTTCTGCGTGCCTAACGACACATTGCATTTAATTTAAAAGTGTAAGAGAGGAAAGAACAAAGAAAACACCATTTTAAACTTTTATTCCTTCATTCACTAAAGCTGGAGAAAGCCCCATATATGTAAGACCACCTAGTACCCAAAAGTTTATAAAAGGGAAGAACACCTTGCTTTATCAATTACTTTCCTATAGGGGAAAAAAGAAACAAAAAATCCCCCAATAAACAAACTCAAACCAAAACAACAAAACAACTTCATGAATATTCGTGTATTTTGGCAATATTCACAAATTCAATACACATTTTTCCCTGGCTCCAAAGGAACATTGAAACATGTGCACTACACTCATTCAAGAACTTTAAGTCAGTGACAGAAATTATTTTCCCCCTCAGACAGGGATCAAGGAAGCTCTGTCTTCATAAGGGAATGAGGCATTTTCTTTAAAAGCAGCTGCCTCATGAAGAAAACCAAATAAGCTCAAGGTTTTATTTAAGCAAATCTATTTAATATGATGTGAAGGAGGAAAAAAAGTACCATCAAAATGGCAACTTGTCATACTGGTAATGCTTCCTATTTTTGTAGTAAGGGAAGAGCTGTTTTTAAAAAATGTAAATGCTCTTCAATTTAATGATGCTTTGGAGTCATCTGTAGAACGAGAGCTTCAGTTTGTCTTTATACATAACAACAGATTGCTTTGAATATATTACTAATTATTAAAAGTCGTCATTAGACCAAATTAATTCTACTGCCAAAACAATTAGCATGTATTCCAACATAAAAACTCCATGTGCATCCTACTGAATACTGCCAATAAACATGTTTCATAAAACCAGCTCTTGTCTACACAGAATTATGGTGCTTAACCAATATACTTATTACTCCCAAACCTACCCTGAGACCTTAAATAAATGAAAGGGACACAGCAGTGGAATATTAACCACAATTTTTACCCCTTTTTTCCCCTATGTTCTAAAACTTATATTAACTCTCCTTAAAATATAAACTTAGATCCATTCTTTGCTAGGATGATTGCCATAATCAACACTTGTAGAATCAGGCTATAGAGCTTTATCTACACACTAAGTTACAGCTGCCATGCTCCGAGGCTTTAGAAGAAATCCCTTCTGCTCATCCTGCCAGGACTTATACAACGACAGCGCTTATGCCCCTCTTCCTCCCCCTCAAGCTTGTTCTTTGTCAGCAGACATTTCAATTGACCTGTGCACACAAAGGACAGTGCTTTCGCTTTTCCTCATCCTTTTTCTGAATATTGCCCACACATTATTCCTGTTAACAAATACGCACCTTCCTCTTGTGTCTATCAGGGAGGAAACACAGAAGCATGGGAACAATTTCGGAATCAGAGCACAAAGGAATTCTGTTCCTTCCAATAAGGCAGCTTTGAAAGCCAGATCAGCATCCTTTGGCATTACTTGTTAAGTTCAGCATATTTGATATTTCCATCATTTCTTCAGTAGTTCACCGCACCATCAGCGAGCCTTACTTTTTCCTCCATCATCCTCCCCTCCAGGATAAGCGACTGTAGCTCTCCAGTCCATTAAGCGCTGAGAGCCGCGAGCCCCTCTGGATATGAATTGGATTCTGTTTCTCGCCGTGCCTGACTCAGCCATGCGTGGTGCACCGCTGACGTGTGACCCCGCAGGCTCGGCGGGCCAGCCCCAGCGGCCGCAGCCATTGGGCCCCGCGGCTGACGGGCAGGGGGAAGGCAGGGCCGGGCGGCGGAGCCGCTCCGCGCCGCGCCGCGGACCAGCTGCGGAGCTATTTCGGTCCTGCCGGCTCCCGGGCTCCGGCACACGCGCACCGCCCAGAAAAGGTTACCGCAAGTTTCCCTAGCACAGCTCTCGCGTGTGCAATGATCAGCCCAGACAGGCAAAGCCACGCGAGTTTCAGGGGACGGTGCGTTTGTTCCTGTAAAGTCTGCCTGGATTAATAGTTAAAATGAATTCACCTTTCACTGAGTTCATAAGCAGGTACAGAAAGAGCCTTTTGAGAACGAGACAGCACAACCTCCATTTCTTAAACTACAAGCATCCCTTTTCCAGCAAGTCTAAGCTAGAAAAAAAATGTACTATTCTTTGTGACAACTTAAACATCATTAGTATATAATTATACTAATCATTTACCGATCAGAAATCATTGTGCATTTTCACATCAATAGGTCATCAAATGCTTGACAAGTCGAGCACACCAAGCACAAAAATCAACAAAGCAAATTAATACACAAGTCGGTAAAATTTTCTAATGATTTTTTGGCGGGAGGATAACTAGGCACTATGAGACAGCTTTATTTAAATGATTCTTTTTAGAATGTCTGCAGGCTGTTTTAAGGAGTCACAATACACTGGAGGAATAGTTTAAAAGTAAGTCCTACAATAAATAACAATCAAGATGTCGTAGAGTGGAAATTAAAACATGATGCAAGCTGAAGAAATGAGGAGGATCGTTCAGCAAATGACTGCTGTAATAAAGAGGGAAGTCAGGAGGAAAAACAACAGACTTGTGATTAGAAAGGCAGGAGAACATGGGCATTCCAGGCTGACTAGTCAGCTCTTCACACACGGAAGGAAGATTTCTGCTCATACAATTTCAATTACCCGAACCAGTGAATTTTCTCCTGGTTTTAGAGTCTTGTGATGGTTCACACAAGCACCCTTCCCATGCCCCAAGGGAAGAATAACCATCAGCCTTGTAAGCCTTTTCTTCCCTTCAAAATAAGCCAAGGAAGACATGGCTATAATAAGCTGCATGAAAAGCATGCTGGAAAAACCCCTCTCAGGCATTTTTTGCCTTTAACAGAACAGTCCCCCAGCAGCAAGAAAATGTGCATTGGTTCCCTATATGGGGTCTCTTCTCCACAGCAGAATTAGGATGTGTTTTCTTCTTTAGTCCTATGTCAGGTAGAAAGAACATGCCATGGATAGATTATCTCCCAGCTCCCACAAAACCACCCCTCAGGACAGGACATGCACCCATCAAAATCTTACAAAGACACAGTCCAGGAGCCATGCTTAACTTGGGGCTCCACGAAAGGAAGCCCTCAGAAAGAATTCTCATCGCTTAATTTGGGGACTGCTACAGGATCTTCCTTCAGCTTGAAGCAGAAACTCTGTCAACACTTTCCACCCTCAAAATTCTTTAATATTCACATAATCCTGGTCTTCAGTGGGTTCTCTCAACCATGAGTAATGTACTTCTTAGTAATTCAGTTCCATTTCAGGAAAAGATCTCACGAGTGGAGTGTTCAGTTGCCAAAGGGATTTCTTAAAGCAGCAAGGACTTAACCTTTAGGAGGGAACACATTCACACCTTATGACTTCTGCCAAGCTACCCAAACACAAGACCTTTATAAAAGAATGCTGGTTGCCTTTATTTATATACCAATTTCTGCTCCATTTTCAACATAGATGTTAAGTAAAAATCAAACTTCAAGAAACTCAGAAGCATATTATACTCCTAGGAACTGGAAAGTACCTCCATTTATTAAAAACCAGCTTCAGAAGTTCAACTTCGAAAGAACTGGGTTCAAACACTGAAACTGTATGTAGCCATTACAGTTTCTATTCTCAGAGATTAAAGGTACAAACAATGAAGAAAAGAGTTGTCCATAAAAAATTCTAGTTCTGAGCATGATCGCCTCTAAAGTGCTTTGTGTCCTAATTAAATGCGCCAAAGTCCACCACAAATAACATCTGATAATATTTGGGAAAGGCAATTTGGGTGCTGAAGAAGTTCAGGATTTAGTGTGTGCTTTTGCTCTGGAACTTGCTAAGTTTCCCCTCTCAGCAGCGTCAATAAACTGTCATTTCAGACACGAAAGATGTCAAAAATAAAATAAAAACCCCACTCCCCACAACTCTAAGATCACTCACTATACCTTGGGTACCTTAAAAAAGACTAATAAACTCGTGTTTTTGAAAGTTATCACTGAGTGCAGCCCATTTTTCTGGATTCCAAGAACAGCTCTTCCCAGCCCATCTCAGTTCCTCCTGAGGGCTTTCCATCCTGGTGCCTATAAAGCCTGGATGAGGAGATTTTGATCTGCCAGTCCCAGGCTGCAATTAGGAGCAGGCACGTTAGCAGTGAACTTAAAGCAGGCGATGCACAGTACGACCTGAGCCCATGGCAAAAGCAGGCCTCGTTATTTTCATGCCATACCTTGTTCAGGCCTGCCCCATGCTGCAAAATGTTCAACTGCAGAAATCCAATTTATAGGAAGAAAAATAAAACCTGTCCCACAGTGGAAAACAGATTATACATTCTGATATCATTCCACAGATGAGAAAGGGACTCTTCTGGGATGCTTCATGCACTTTACAAAATGCTGAGAAAAGTGGCACTTCCATTCATAACCCATGAATGCATCCTCCCAGCATGCAAGAATAATACTGGGGGAAAAATTCCCAGCATTTAGCATCTGCACAATAACTTCCCATCTATGGACAAGATTTAAAAAGCAATTGAAGATTTTCAAAGATTCAAGAGTCATGGCAACAGAGTCAAAGCAGAGTCACATTTTGTTCGTAAATGCAGTAGTGCGGGCAAGACTTTGGATCTAACAATATCTAAACAGAATGAACAAATAAGAAACTGTCAAAAGGGACTAAAACAGAAGCAGATTTAGAAAATTAAATTCAGGACAAATCTTAAGGAAGAGACAAATTTAAGCCAAAGGTTTTTCAGCACAACTCTAGAAAAAGCACTCAGTGCAAGAGAATTAGAATTAAAGTCTTCCAACAACAACAAAAACTCCAACACTGTAGAGAAATTACAAGAGGGAAGCTAATAACTGATGAAAATTTGAATAAAAAGTACAGAACAGCAAGACCTAGTAATGAAAATAGGAATTCAGAGACCATTTACTTGAACCTTCACCACTGTTATGTCAATGTATGGTTCCTGAACATTTTCTTCCATCTTATTGAGGTACTTAAATAAAAAGCATCTTCAAGAATTTTCTGTAATAGCTTAGACAAACAAGACTGTTTGTATGATTATTTAGTCATCTTCAACACCATATAAATTCATCCTGACAGGCTCTGCAGATTTATACCAGGGATCATATGCCTTATATTTTTAGTCCTTATTTTCTGGATCTCTCCCTTCCAAGTTTTCCATTCCATTGACCATCTCAGAACAAGTAAGAAACAGGAGGGAAGAAAACAACAGTCCAACTTGGCAGGTTTCAAAACTTGGACTCTCACCAAACTAGACAGAACAGAATTTAATGCTGACCTGTGTAAGGATTCAATACATTCCCCTGCAGTGTTCTGCCTTGTGTCCTTGGCCCCAAACAGACCCGTGGCTTTCCTTGCTGCCACACAAGCCCTACACACAGGGCTGCTCACAGCCCTAGATTATGCTTTCTATGAGTCAAGAAAATTATCTAAGCTATTTTAAGAATGTTAAGGCTGCAGGATTAAACACTCCAAAGCACCAAGAAGTGACAAGCTAAGCATCTATCCCCTATACTACTCCCTCGTTCAGATTACTTATTACAAAGCTCTTATTTCACCATTATATTTTCCAAACAGAAGTATTTTCTTCTTTATGATAACAAGGTGTATTTTGAGTAAGACAAATAAGACTGGAGTACTCAAACCTTTTAACCTAACAGTTCTAGTTATATTATAATAACTTACGCTTCCAAATGCATTTTTCCCTCACACTGTATTTTTCACATAGACTTTCACCTGTCTGGAGGAAAAAGTGTCAGTTAAGTCAGAAACTATAGTAATATGTCTATATTCAGCCACACAAAATCCAGTTATTTTGTTCAGGCTTCTGAATAAAGTACACCATTTTCCAATAATTAGATTCTCTGAAGTAATCAAGTATCTCAAAGGAATAAGGTAACAAAATATTTATCCTTAATTTATCCCTTATTCTATTACAACATCAAACTATTATTTAGATTCTCATTCTCAAAGATTTCCAAAATCACTTTATTTGGGTGAAAAAAAATAAAATTATCAGATGTTAGCTGGAGTACTACACCCCTAGCATACACGTTAAGTTTCCATAAAAATGCTGTCAAGAAAAGCATTTTGGAAACAAATGGTGTTTTGCCAGAAAAATGTCCAACAGCTGCAATTGTCTTTAAGGCATAGATTTCCTACCTTTTGGTGTGTGACCCTTGAATTCAGATTGCATTAAATGATCAACAGCAGCTTTTCTGAAAGGCCATGGACGTCCTTGAGTTAACTCCTATCTGCATCAAATAATCTTTGCAGAAAGCTGCACAGCTTTTTATTGAAACATTTCCCCAAAATAGATAATCCACCCCAGACCACACATGGTCAGACATGTGTCCTGTTCCTCTGGGCTGGATTTACCCAGCTGCAGCTTCCCGCTACCATACTTTATTACAAACTTGCCTGCTGACTACAGATCATCACTGTAATTTCTGTGACTGATCGGGAAGTCATTGTTTAACCTTTGGGTTTTCTCTGTCTCAGAAGATATTTAGTAACTTTTTTATCTTCAGGGAAGATGTTGATTAGAGGAAATACTGAACTGCTGACACCAGACTTCCAGTAACACCTCTGCCCACCTAAGAGCCCTTTTGACCACATGATATTGCTGGAGACTTGTGCTCCCTGCTCTCCCCGCTGTGGTAGTGCCACTTTCGGTGCCGTGTCCTTGACAGGTGACAAACACGGCCGTGTCCTTGGCTCGCTGCTGTTAAACCCTGAATTCGGTCACACGGAGAGCACCCGGGTATTTGTACGTGTCAGACCACTCAGACTGCAGCTGTTAACGAGCCCTTTTCAGTTCCCGACAGCCCCATCACAGATCGTCTGTCCCAGTATCAGTTTTGGGTTTTATTCCAGACCCCTGTCATGAGAGGCAGCACGGGATCATTGGTGAACCACCTGGACTGGGTTCAACAGGGAATCGTCAGGGGGCACTGCCCAGCCCTCACTCCCACACAATGCCCTGTCCTATCAACACTGGTCACCGCCGAGGCTGTGCCACACTGGGATCCGAAAAACAGAACAGGATCAGCTGCCCCCCAGACACCACCACCTTAATAAAAACATGAGCTGTACAAAGCTACACTCCACAAACCTACCCTGACCAGTAGCACCAGCCACCCTCCTCAGTTCTGTGTTAACCACTCCATTATTCACAGCACAGGCCTCTAATTATGTGGGTCTCCCTGAGAGCCTTTTAATTACTGCTGCATTCTTTCTTCCTGCCCTCTTGGATTTCTCACAATTATTCAAGAATTAATGGCAGGAAAATAACCCACAATATTAATTGCCTACAGAATACTTCGGACAACACTTGAGTCCAGTTTATCTGCATCTATACAGCTAAAATGTGAAACAAGTTGCTGGTATTGAATATGCTCCTTAGCTCTTTTCCTATCATCTTGCCAGTAGGAAAGCTTGAATAACTAACAATTTTAGCTCGTTAACAGAGATGTTTCAGTTATATTTAGCTCTTCTAAAAGGGCACAGTACTTGAAAGATGCACACTTATTTGGATGCCTAAATATCTTTCCAGCAATATGCTTCTTCACATACATTTGCAAGGTGACTAACTGCTTTGCTTAGTTCATTTTTGAACATTGTATGCTGGAAAAACACTAATTAATTTCATCATTTTGTCAAATCAAGAAGCATTTAAAAAAACATTCTTACTGTGAGGGATGCAGGGAAAAGCAAGTTATGACACACAGCTTTACAAAAAGTGCTACAGAGAGTGATACTTGCATGCAAGCAACTATTAGTTCTCACCGTGGACAAGCTGCACATATTTTAAGGATGTAACTCCTAACAAGCACCCCCAAAAAAATCATATATTTAGTCAGTCAACTGGTGTCTTGATATGCACACAAGGCATTTAGGCTCATTTTTTTTTTAAAAAAAAGGACTAAAATGCAACCCATGGCAAAACAAATCTAAGCACAGATTAGGGAAGCTGACAAATCAGGTCAGAAAACACCTTTTAAAATAATTAAGAAGCACTCCTTGTAAGAAGAATTACAACGTTTATGACAGGACTTGCCACAACCAGATACAGTAGCCTTTAGGATGGACTTTCAGTGTAGTTTTTGAGATGCAATAGATGGGACACAGCACCTACCTTGAATGTTTACAAAGTTTACGAGGTCTATTATGCAATTTCCGATCCCAATTCTCTGGATCACTGGAGTTACTGTCATAAGGATGAGGCCGTCCTGCCATTCCACTGCCAGCTTCCTCACACTACTGCTCTGAAAAGCACACATGCAGCACTCACAACCTACATTAAGAGAGCAGTGTTTACCTTTAAGTAATGCCACACAGGAAAAAAAGTCAGACATGCAGAATTTAGTGTTGTTAGGTTTTGATTTTTTAAATGCAGATTACAGAAAAATAGGATACACTGAAGCAGAAATTACATGACAATAATATTTTATACATTTTGCTGATACCTGCACTAGAAAGAGTATTTTGTTATAAGAAATATGGTTCTGTAAATGCTGGCAGGCAACTTCAATTTTGCAACAATTAAGTTCACTGTGTCCAAACAGAAAAGTCACTGGTTATAAAACACAAGACAAACACATAATGATTTTCTTTCAAATGTATAAAGTTAATTCAAAGGAAGATCCCAAGTGTAGAACAGAGATCAACAGTTTTACAATTTGAATAGCTGACCAAGAGGAAAACAGAATTAACAGTTATGTCTGAGTCCTCACTCCAAAACAGAATCAACAGCAATCCTTAGAAACACTCAATGTGGTCCCGTTTCACTGACTTTTGCAGAAAAGTCACCAAAACTTAATAAAAATAGATATAATAACTACCCTTGCTTAAGTGGGGTCTGATATTATGTCTAACTCCTTTTAAAATTCTCTCATAGATGAAACCACCCTGTGACTGTCAGCAAAGATAGCCAATCTCAACAGACTGGTGTTCAATCATACCTCTAAGTGACACTTGTGGCAACAGAGTTGGATAATTCAGAACGGCCTGGTTACAAAAACGATAAAGTAGCCACAAGTGAGCAGCTGATGATTGCACAGCATCTGGAAAAAAAATTGAATTACAGATAGGTAAACCTTCCAAGTGATGGGAAGTCTATTACGTTGCTTTAAAATTTTAAGCTACATATTGTAGAAACATTTTATCTCTACCTCACCCCACCCTTAATATACTTGTATTATATTCAATGAAACTTATCCTATGTGGAAGAAAGTCCCAAAGCAATTGAGACCTCTTTAAAACAATGTTACCTCTCAAATAAACTATCCTTTAAGTCATGGAAAATGGAATAGCTCTCCTGGCAAATTTAGATTCTCCTAGCTAAATTTAGACCCCAAAGTTTTTATTACAGGGGAAGAAGAAAACAAGCTTCCTAAAAAATGTTGGTTGCATCCACGTTTTGCCTTCATGTTCATTTCTACCCAAGAAAACAGGTTTAATACAAAGTATACAATCTCCACCACAGGGGTGGGTCTTTTTCCTGTTACAGTTTCTATAATTAAATGCACTTTGAAAGACTCCTATGGTCAGGTGTCCACACAGAGTCAGGAAAAGGAAAAGCATTTTATTTAAAATTACCAGAAATACACAACTTTCTCATTAAAAGAAAGGGGAAAAAAAGCCTCGATAAGCATTTCATTGTGTAGTATCTGGAAATTCAGGTTAGTAAAGCACAGTCAGTGTGTGAAGGTATTACACAGAGAAGGTTATAGGCTCTACACACATTTATCAGGGGAAACAAGGAGAAGCCTACAACCTATGTCAGAACAGAAAAAGTATTATTAAGGAGACAAGGGGAAGGAAGGCTGGTTTATAAATCCAGTCAGGAGTTACTTCAGGAGCAGTGGTTCCCAACTGAGATGCAAAACCACGTACACAAGCAATACAAGAATAAAGACACTTTGTACCCTGAGTTGAAACAAATTGCGTTCATTAGATTGAGCCTGTTCAGCAGGGTACACAGCGAGCCTTGCTACTCATGGCAACACCACTGCGTAGAACAGAGAGCCAGGAGCAGCAATGTCCCAGGGACACCACAGCTCCCACTGTGCCATCACGCTCAGCTCCAACCTCTGCTGGGCCCTGCTGCCATTCCAGGCTTTGCCAGAGCACCACAGCAACTCAGGGCTCATGGAGCACCACACGTTTCTTTACAAGCTTTTGTTTCTTTCCACAAACCCTGTCTTCCTTTAAAACCATCTAAGAGCTTTATAGACACCTCACCCTCTCAGGTACACACCAAAGCAGGTGCCTTAGGAGAAACAGGCACCCAGCACCCAGTTCTGATTCTTTGCATAGAGGTCAATATTTGAATTTAGCTTTTGTACTCAAAATATGTTCAAAAGCAGCTGTTTTTATGAGAATTGCAGCTTAAAGGCCAATTTAAAGCCACTTCCTTAAATTGTCTCACACTGTCTGCCTTCTCCCCCATCTTTCTTACAATGAAAATTCAACAGGAGGGTGCAGGTCCACACACACTTCAAAGAAAAAGCCTGTTCAAAGTAGGATCAGCTCCTCAGTGTGCTTTGCTATGCAGCTCCACGCTTAAGCCATTACAAACAACGGTGACACAGAAGGACAGAAACTAACAAATGGAACTGCTTCCCATGAACAACAGCATTCCCTTTTCCCAGCTTACAGCACACGAGGAGCCCCAGCAGTGTCACTGATGAAGTGCCAGGCTGGCACCCAACTCGGAACCAGAGCATAGCTATGAAAAGAAGGGAAACGATCCCAAGTGTCCAAAGCTACATCTTGTGAAACTTCCTATTTAGTTCCAAACATGTCATACTATGAACAGTCTTCCCTCCATCCTCCACTCCACAGGATCTCAACAATTAACACTTCTCTAAAAAACAATTTGCTGTAATGCAGCCAATTTTTTCTCCTTGACCACTGCTGATAGCGCTTTTGTGCAGACTATAAGCAAATGTACTTATCAATTTTAAGTTTTAACAAACCTTTAAGACTATAAATAAGGAACTCTTTTGTTTTTCTTTGTTGAAAATAGTTTATTTTTTCAATCAGAAAATGCTGTATAAATCTGTGGAGTAACTAACCAGTCATCCTGATTAATTTTTAAACACTTCTGCAAATCCACTTTTTCCTGCACTAGAAAAGAATGTTTCAGCTGTGGTTTGTTTTTGGGTGGGTTTTTTTTTTGCATCGATTCACACTGCAGGCAATAAACAAAGCACATTTTGAGGAACATTCTGACCTTGTGTGCAAGAAAAGAACAAAAACAAAAAAGCCCTGCAAGAGTACTTGGCCCCAAATATTATTCAATGCCTTCCATGACAACAAGGAACCACATCTGAAATGTTGGTGAAGGCAAAAAGGCACTGGGAGCACATGAAATAAAGAATCAAACCCAAATATCCTCAGTAGATCACACAACACTGGCATATTGGCCAAAGTGGTTGACATTCTAATTAGCTAATAATAATCTAATTAGCAATTCTCCAGGTGTAAAGAATGATTTCATATTCTGCAGAAAGCAAATATTCCAGAGAATCATCACAGGGAATAATAGGAAATCGAGAAGCAGACTTTACAAGCTTTCCATTTTCAAAGGTTTCAGCGTAGACAGCTAGAACAATTAAGATTTGCTAACATCAGCTAGCCAGAATCATCACTAATTTATGAAAGTTGTAGGCTACTGAAATACAAGGGAATTGTAAAGACCCAGTGGATCTGAGAAACTAAAAGTCAATGTGGTAGAGTCACCCCAGACATTGCAAAATGCAATAATTAATGTGTTTACAGCACTACTTGAAGAGCTCATGAAAGGATCTATCATACACCAACTTGTGATATATGTTGAACAGATTATTTTGAATAATACTTAAAGCATAGTGAGTTCTGTGCCATGACAAAATAGAATGCAGAAAGGTTGCACAGCAGATCAAGCAAGATTCAGACAACATCAGGTGTTGGACAGGAGTGGACATGCACTTTTGTGAGATGCAGGACTTGCATTTTTCAAGTGCAGGCTAGCAGGGGGTGAAGAATGCTCTCTGGAAATCTTTCAGGAAAGAAGTAAAGCTAATCAAAACCAACATCAATGCATTTCCAGCCAGCCAGTCACACTGCAATTGCTGACAATACCTGTAAGCTGCAAAACTCCGGAGTTTTACTAAAAAAGATGATTACAATACCCTGAAATTCAGAGGCAGAGGGCCAAGATGTCTTCTGGCTACCAGCTCATCAGGTAGAACAAAGATCTGATGGCTGTCAGTACTGAGGACAACATTCAAATAACTATCATGTAATACTTCAGGCATCTCCTCAGCTCTGAGCTTTGGTCAGAAGCATTTCCAAAAGTAGGACAGGTTTCAGAAGTTCTCTGCTCTAACCTGCTCCCTCAGGCAAGTGCACTGGAAGGGTGAACCAGGATAACTGGGAAGCTCCAACAGACAAGTCACCAGCAAGGACAAAACTTGGCATTAGTTGTGACAAAGAAACTCCAAGACTCAGATTAAATATTTAGACTTTCTGTAAGGGGTGACAGTCTGCTGTTCACTGCCTCTAGTCATCAAAGCACAAAAGCAGCAACAACAAAAAGGAACTTCCAAGTCAGATTTACTGGGAATGCAAGCACGGTGACATTACATCCTAATTAAGAAATACAGTTCAAAGGACACACGCTCATAATGCAAACACCATATACCACGGAAATCCATACCTGTCAAGTGAGTTTCTTGCAAACTAGTGCAGACATCAGTCACAATTCAGCCACATAAAATAGCTTTATAAATTATCATCACTGAAATGTTATCAAACTGATGCTGATTAAAGCACAGCTAAGAGACACCCTTTGCAATACAGGCTCAACATTAACATAGCAGGTCAGGATTGAAGCTCCTCTTAAGGAGCAAGTGGGAAAAAGAAAAAAGGGAAAAAAACCTGAGCAATCACAGGAAGCTGCTGATATTCCTATCTATAGCAGCATAAACAACAGATATCCTGTGACTATCCTGCAAGCTTTAACTTTGTAATTCTTGAAGGGAACATGATAAAACCGCTATCTGACATTGGAAGCCTAAAAAGCAAGAGGCAGATGACTCCCAGCTCCCCCTCTGTATTAAGGCTCAGTGTGAAACCTGCCCAGCTCTGTCTGTGAAAAGCTCAGGGAATGGAGCAACTTCTCCCTCTGAAAGCAGAATCGTGGCTATCAGTGCAGGAAAAAGGGCAGAACCAACTCCCTACCACTACTACTGGTCCCATCCCTTGAGGCCCTCCAACACACAGAGAGCAGACAGACACAGGGCTTCATCACACTTGGCACCAGGGATGAGATGAAGGGCACCAGAACAGCAACCACATCTCTTGAAGTAACAAACAAGGCCTGTACCCATGGCTGTACCCAGCAGTGACAACACATCTCAGTGAGCAAGAAAATTCACACACAGATTTTCACACCTGAAATGAATTCTAAATTAGCTTCTGGTTTTATACATATTTTAAAGAGATACATACTTTCATTGATAAGCAACAGCACCAGGCCAACATTTAAGCAACATTGCTAAAGGAAAGCTGTGCTGAAAGGAATTGGCACAGAATGAGGTTCTGGTTTTTGTGTATGAATACAGGACAAAGCAGCCCCAGCGTGAAGCACACAAGCTGCAAAAACACACAGTTTATAACGAAGTGACAGCAAACCCAACAGTGATGACATCTGTTACTAATTTAACACACAATGTCATCCACACATCAGCTGTTCACCATTTTCAAACACAATTTTGCCTAGAAGGAAAAGTGGGCTTCAAGAAGGAATTTCATGTGGGATATGAAAGCTGCTTTAGCTTGTTGTCTTTCTTAAACCCCGGGTTCCCCGGCATTAACACACAAACACAAACGTGCTAAAGACACTTCCAAGAGCAGCCTCAAACAGCACCATCTGCACAGCGGGCAACGACGAGCACAGGCAGGACGCATGATGAGTTTTGGAGACAGAAATGGTACAAATCGAGGAGTAATACTCAAAGGCTTTTGGCAATCTGAATCTTAATAGGAAAAGAAAATCTCTGTGATGTTTTGCAAGAGACCCAGTCCAAGAGACACTGACAGACCTGCCAAACACAGTGAAACAGTCTTCCTTAGCTACAGGACAATGGAAAAAAAAGGAAAAAAAAAATCAGCCAGCTCCTTTTGACTGTACTTGTGTTCAAGCTACAGGAATTCCAGGTAACCAACAACAGATGATGCAGAGACAGGTTTTAGCTCAGAAAAAAAGATAACAAGTGTGAATCATCAGATTATGAACTCTGAATAGTGGGAGGTTGATACTTGGAATTGTTTCTCTAGGACACCTAATTCAATAGCAAACCTAGGAAGGAAAGAGAGTATCTTCCAGGGAAAGGATCAACAAAGCTGAAGCAACAGAGCTAAGTACTCTTTAAATTAATCACTGAAGGTGATTTATGAAGAATATAGGCAAACAAAAGTAAGGAGAATACTGTCAACAGTCAAAAGGCTACTGAGAAGTCAGATTTAAGCATATATTCGAATTTGTAAGAGGCAGCCAACAAAAAAGAACAAAAAGATAAAAGGCTCAATCACTCCTTTGGACAAAGAAGCCAGACAAGTGACAGGAACAAACCTGGAAGAGGTCTGTGATGGAGCTGGATCCAAATTCTGAAAGAAAAGGGTTCTAAAGTGACACACGGGATGGGACCAGAGATAAAGATGAAAAAGATGCAGACACAATAGCTACAGACAAAAGCGAACTTAAAGAAAAAAATTAATGTCAGGCAACCGCAACACGTAATTGTACTACGACAGATTTATCATACAAACAGCTCATATTTTCTGCAAACAAAATACGGTTACATAGAAAAAAATTATAAAGATACTGAACTCATTATGAAATCGTTTGAGTGAGTAAATGACTGCTCAGGAATTACACGACGGCTGTCAGGCAGTCCTGAGCAACACCACTGTCTCTGTACAGGCCTCTCAGCGACTGCAGGTGCTACTAATAAACAACACACGATGAAAACCAGGAATTTAAGCCGTGCCCAGCCTTCCCGTGACACCTCCCATCCCAGAGCTGTCGGGGCAGGGCGGCAGGTGCAGGTAAATCTGTCTGCGGGGCTTTGGGGGTGAGAAAGCTGCAGCACGCGGCCACCGGCAGCAGACGGGGAGCTCCCGGAGCCTCCCCCTCAGGAGACATTCCCAACCCACCTGGACGCGCTCCGGTGCCACCTGCTCTGCCTGATCCTGTCGCCGCGAGGGGGTCGGACTGGGGGATCTCCGGAGATCCCTTCCGATCCTAAAGGCTCTGTAGCAGGGGAACCGGCGCCGGCCCGGCCGGCCAGAGCCCCGAGATCCCGGGCTGAAGGGTGGCAAAGGCCCGTGAGCCGCCG